>JASANF010010847.1:0-39023 GCA_030248245.1 Trissonchulus sp. WLG1_4
TAGCTACCTAATTAATTTACATAACCGCAGTCAGTCAAACATCTAAACAAGTAAGTCTATCATTAAAATTTATTAAATACTAACTAAGTAAGGTAGAAGCTACTTGAAAAAAGTCGCCAACTCACTTAACTCAAATTTTGACTGAATAAAACGATACATACATGCATGCAATACATGCATACAATTTTATTTCTATTTTTGCAATTTTTTTAAATAAGTTATAACTGTTTTATTTAATTTTCATTGTGAGCTGTAGCTGACAGCAGAAATGCTACGACATATGTACTTGCAAACAGTCTAAATTATACCAACATTAATTGACATTAATAATAATACCTAATGGTGTGAAACAGTCAGTAAATATCAGAACGCTGTTTAATTGATTCGTAAAAATCTGTTTATACTGAGTCGTACGTTAAACACCTTTTCAAAAACCAACTCATGTCAACACACTACAGAAATATATACATTTGAAGTGTACTCTGAGTTATATGTTTTAGCTTAACAATTTTAGCACAGAATGCTTTGATAACAATCGCAACCTGAGTTGATGAAACTGACTCTGCTGTGAAAATTACACATAAGAAATGCTCTGGAACAATGACCATATTATTAACTCCTTCTATTAACTACTCAATATCCAGCGTTGCCGTCATAGTGATCACAAACAAACACTCAAGACAACTTGCACCAACTTTTGTCTTCACAGATACAGGTACTTATTCCGCTTTCATGGTTGCATACATTAAACTTGCTATTTCACTAAATAATTGAATTTAAATAATTTTATGCTGAAAGCTAGCGGATATCCCCATTTCGAAACAAAGAAAGAGAGAAAGAAAGGCGCCGAGAAACGAACACGGGCCGCTCGACGTCGAGAACACTAACCACCCCTACCACAGCCCCCAAATTTGTTAGGTCCAATTTAGTGTTTTGATCGGTTCCACTTTTGATGTTTTGAACCGGAACAGGAACAGATTTAAAAATTCGGAACCCATCCGAACACTAGTCCGATTGCTCATTTACGCCATTTATGGATTGAGTGACAAAAATTTGCGACAATTAGTCAGACGACAGTCAACGCGATAGATTCTCCCACTCAATTTTCCCCACTGATGGAAGTGGTCTTCAATTTTCACATTGACTTTAACCCTAACAAAATGGTCTGACTTTTTAGCCCTTGTGTTAAACATTGACCAGCAGTAGAAACTACAAGTTGAAGTTCAGGTAAAATTTAGTTTTATTTGAAACTCCAGCATTTACAAGTATTTAAACAACCAAAATAATGCTCAAGTTAGCACTGATTATTGAATTGATAACATTTGAAGTGCTAATGTTGTAATGCTAATGTGTAAAAAAACACAACGTTGCCAACAAACAAAACGACAGCATAAATCGTCATAGGCTTATGTCAGCGCAGTAAAAACTATTTCATGGGTGCCAATTAATTGTTGTACCAGTGCTAAACTATGAGCATCTTAATTAACTATCTGGAGAGTTTGCTTGCTGCTATGGCAATAAACAAAGTCACATTAACCGAAAAACCTTTGTTCAAATTAGCTTAAGGGGGGGGGGCTACCTGGAAAAGTGAAAATTTTAGGTTCTCCGATTCGCTTCAAATTTGCACTAAATGTAGCCCCAGGGAAGGAGCATCGCAGATGTAACAAACTGGAACCAATGCTTTTGCCAAGTTTTTACTAGGGGCTCCCAAAAATTCAATTTTACGTGTAAATCATAGGCGCAAAAAAGTTTTTTGTGCTCACAAAGCGTTCCTTTACTCGAAATTTTTGTTAATACTGACGAAGCTGATTTTTACATGATTCGATAGCCTAATGTCATATCTCAACCTCTATGATCCATTTTTTTAAAGTTTTGCCCATGGCCTGAGCAGTGACGCCAAATGTAAAATGACTTAAATTTGGCGTGCCCAAAAAACAGCCATTTTTTCACATTTCGCCCTCGATTTTAGAATTGAAAATACATATAAAAAATCCGGATCATACGATTTTGCGCATACATGTGGGCTGCTACTATGCCAAGTTTCAGCCTGATTAACTTGATGTGGTTTGTGTTAGAACTGTTCAACTGAGGGCTACTTTTAGGCTTTTTTGCAGTACTTTTGCCTATGTAAATACACTGACGAACACACTGAACCAAAAGTGCACCTTCAAGCTTAATTGTTCTCATCTGACGTTGGGGTGCGTTGGGGGAGTAACATATGTGAAAATAAGCAAAATTGGAGAACTTTGATTTTTGACCTGGGTAGCCCCCCCCCCCTTAATTGGACAATTACTGTGACTTTAGAGCTGAAATTGTTTAGCTGCCAGAAGTCAGTAGAACAATCAATAAATAACAAGAATACAATTTTGGAATTTTTGAAAGGAATTTTAGAATTGAACCCTAGAAAATAATTGTAGAATGTTAAGAAAACCTTACCTGACTGAACTGAAGTTTGGTTTCGCCAAGTTTTTAGTAAAGTCCTTAGTGAGCAGTTTATATTATTGAGTTTAAATAAACTGCCAACTACACACATGTGGCATAAAAAACAATGACCAAAAGGGTTACTGTGAAATCTAAGAAAAACTTTGACTAGAAATCTATTATTTTTAATCTCGTCATCTGTGTTTTTTCGTTTGTTTGTTTATTCATTTAAAAGCATATCCTAGCAGGGGCGGACATATTACTTTGCTATTGCTTTACTATCAAATAAATCAGTGCATGCAAAAGGCTTATCAGGGTTAGCGCGATAGCGCCCAACCCTAGAATAGGTATACTAATAAAACTGTTTTTGAATTTTTCGTAACTATTTCTATTTTCTATGTACAATTCTTTTAAAAGCTAATCATAAACCAACTTTTCGTGTCAGCATCAATTATTTATTAATATTACATATAAAATTATTAGACGAATAATTACTAACTTCACTAGTATGTAACTGAACGAAGTAGGACATAAAGCGAGTATTAGGGGCAAAAATTATTATCGGGGTTGCCACGTGCTTCCCTCCACACAGGACGCCGCAACTAAGCGCTTAGGGGCCTACCGAGGTCCCTAAACTTAAGGTGGTAGTTACGTTTTCGCAGCTTTTTTCATTGTTATATTTTGTAACTATTACTGAATCAATTTACAAGCGGTCTTTTGCATATTATCAAACAACTTATTTTTTTCACAAAATTACATTTTTTAAGTGTCGATAACACTCATAGCGTACACACCAACTATATATTTTGGTTAAGCATATCAGCTCAATTTTTCGGCACTTTTCTATATTTTTATTAATTATTTCTTCGCTCTGATAAATAACGTCCGCATACTGTCAAGTAATTTATTCTCAATTTCACAATTATGTCACATTTATGTGTTGTGCAAGCTGTATGCTAAACTAAGCGTACTGATTCAGCAGTTTTCATGACTTCGGTGGCCTCTAACTAAAAAATATTCAACCTCTTGACTCAATTCGAAAAAGGTATCGGTAAAATTCATTAAATCAAGTGCAGTTGGGGGGGGAATAGTGGACCTATTTTTTGGAGTAGAGCACCTTAAGGGAAACATTTTTTGTAAATAATAGAACTCCTATCCACAAAATTGGATTTCTGAGCTATGACCCCTTGAAAATTGCATCTTCAGTGTTTTTGAAAGTGAACGTAGGCCAAAGTTCGAAGCCAAAAATGGCTACAATCTTTGTTTATGGTTAGTTTTGAGTGCTTTATGATGTTTTAAGGCATCGTCTAGGCTTACTTGGCAGGATTCTCTAGGCTAAGCTGGCAGGATTTTTTCTGAAAATTTCGACTTTTTATTGCCTAAGCCTGAGCCTAAGCCTAAGCCTGAACCTAAGCCTAACCCTAGGCCTGATACTAAGCCCAAGCCTAAGCCCCATACAAAGCCTAAGCCCTAAGCCTAAGCCCAAGCCTAAATTAAGGCCAAGTTTGAATTTGGTCAAAAATTGGACGTTTCTGGAGAATTTGGCCAATTTCTCGGCAGGAACCCAGTCAAAGAGCCATTGTTTTGATTTTAAAAAATTGTAAACAATAATCTGACACAATTTAGACACGATTAGAACAAAAAAAACATGGGCTTCTGAAAAAAATGGCGAAAACGTCCCTCACTGAAAGAAAATTGAAATAGCTAATTATATATTTTATTATATTATTATATTATTAATATAAATTGAAAGAAAGCAAAAGGCGTAAATTGAAAGAAAGCAAAGAGCGTAAATTGAAAGAAACCGAAATTAAATTAAGGGGGCGCTCCGGGAATCAAGGATTTGGGCCGTATTTTTTAAAAACAGCCAAAATGACCTATCAGTCTTGAAGGAAAGTTGGGATCAAGTGCAGTTGGGGGGGGGAAAATAGTGGACCTATTTTTTGGAGTAGAGCACCTTGAGGGAAGCATTTTTTGTAATAGAACCCCTATCCACAAATTTGGATTTTCTGAGCTATGACCCCTTGAAAATGGGATTTTCAGTGTTTTTGGAAGTGAACGTAGGCCAAAGTTCGAAGCCAAAAATGGCTATAATCTTTGTTTTTGGATAGTTTTGAGTGCGTTATGATGTTTTAAGGCATCGTCTAGGCTTAGTTGGCAGGATTCTCTAGGCCAAGCTGGCAGATTTTTTTCTGAAAATTTCGATTTTTTATTGCCTAAGCCTGAGCCTAAGCCTAAGCCTAAGCCTAAGCCTGATACTAAGCCTACGCCTAAGCCCCATACTAAGCCTAAGCCCTAAGCCTAAGCCTAAGCCCAAGCCTAAATTAAGGCCAAGTTTGAATTTGGTCAAAAATTAGACGTTTCTGGCGAATTTGGCCAATTTTTCGGCGGGAACCCGGTCAAAGAGCCTTTGTTTTGATTCTAAAAAATTGTAACCAATAATCTGACACCATTTAGACACGATTTGAATGGAAAAAACAAGACAGTGGCGGATCCAGGGGGGGGCCCACGGGCCCCGGGCCCCCCCCTTTGGCTCTGGGGCCCCCCCCTTTGCCAAAGAGGGCCTATAGAAAAAAATTTCCGATACCCCTCCAATTGACCGAATTTGGCCTAAAAATCAAAAATTTCCCCAATTTTTTTTCTGGGAGCTGCCGCCCCCAGACCCCTGCAATCCTGTGCTCCATATTTTTTGCCTTTGTGTTCTATTAAAGCCTGTTTATGTGTATATGGGTGCATTGTACACTATTTATTTGCTTAAGACACTGTTTAATGTATCCTTTTAGATGTCTTATCGCAGCAAAAATGACATTTTTAATGATTTTGCAAAAATGATTTTACAACAACTGTTGCTTAGAAATGCTGTTTCATTGGAAATGTTATTTCAAAACTCCAAAAAAGGTCCAACCTCTGGGGCTGGGGGCAGCCGCCCCCATTCCCCTGCAAGCCCCTGCAAGCAACCACTCGTCCACTCTGATTTTTACAAAAGTGTCGCTTAGAATTGCTTCTTGAATGGAAATTTTATTTCAAAATTCCAAAAAAGCTCCAGCTTCTGGGGGCTGCCGCCCCCAGACCCCTGCAACCACTTTGATTTTTTACAATAAGTATTGCTTAGAATTGCTTTGTCAATGCAAATTTTATTTTAAAATTCCAAAAAAGCTCCAGCTTCTGGGGGCTGCCGCCCCCAGACCCCTGCAATTGCTATGACTTTAGGACGTGTTGCTGACAACTTTTTCAGTGCAAATTCACTGTCTAAATTCTACAAAGCTAAACCCCTGCAGACTGGCGCGCCCTGTTAGTTTGCTACATTGTGTGCGCGTTTCACCCCCCCCCCCCCCCGCTTCCCCCGGTCGTCGACCATCAGTACAGCCCCTTCTTCGCGAAGTCCTGGATACCCTACTGCTATGCAATGTGTAAAATAACACATAAAACATAACAATCGACACTACTAAAAAACGCCTCGCAAAAAATTTTTCACGCTCGCTACCCCCCCCCCCCGGTCGACACCCAAGGTGGGCCCCCCCCTTTGAGAATTCCTGGATCCGCGCCTGAAACAAGAGCTTCGGAAAAAATTTGCGAAAACGTCCCTCACTGAGGGTTCAGATTTCGGGGGGTTGGATCTCAAAAAATCCAAAAAATGAAATAGGGGTTCTTGAAGCAAAAATGCTTCCCCTAAGGTGCTCTACTCAAAAAAATAGGTCCACTATTTCCCCCCCCCCCCAACTGCATTTAACCCGAAAGGTGCCCAAAATACTATTTCTGGTGTTTTGACGTGCATATCTCCACAGCAAAAAAATTTGGAAAAAATTGGACAAATTACTGATTTTATTCGACTTTTAGGCCGTGTTAAGATTGAGCTTTTTTTTCACCTGAAAAAATGCGGATAAGTATGGCGGTCACTATAGACTAGCTGCTCCGTTGTCATGACAACGCTGCAGTTCCAGCTTTTTTTCAGCTGCTCCAGCTTTTTTTCGCCGTTTCCGGCTTTTTTGCAGCTGCTCGAGCAGCTGAAAAACGCTGCAGCTTTTTTCAGCCGCTCGAGCAGCTGAAAAAAGCTGCAGCTTTTTTCAGCCGCTCGAGCAGCTGAAAAAAAGCTCAATGTAAACACGGCCTACACAAATTCAACAAGTAAGCCAGTGCATCAACGCTTTTTGTGGTTTTCCAAACAGATGATACGTAGATTGTATTAGTCGTAATGAAAAATTAAAACAATTTTATTGCGTTCTGTGCAAAAAAAATGCACAAGAAACGATTTTTAGAAGCAGTAGAATCAAATATAGGGTGTGTGAATACAAAACAAATTTTTCGGCATTCAATTATAAAATGCTGGTAAGATATTTTTCTACAAAACTTTGCACAATTATAGCCTTAGGCTCTGCGCAGTTGAACAATTTTTTAAGGCCGATTCACACGCTGCGATTTTCCTGCGATTCTGCCGCAGCGTTTTTGCCGCTGCGGCAAAACGCAGCTTGCCGCAAGCAAAACGCAATGTCTGAACAGACGCAGCGTTTTTAGTGCGGAATGCCTGCGTCTTGAATTTGCCGCAGCTTTTAAACGCCAGACTGCAATTCGACCTGCGATTTCATTGCGTTTTGATGCTACGTTTGTGTTGGTTTAAACAATTTTTGCTTAGCACTTTGTCATTTTTTGAAACAGTGAAGACGCAGCAAACTGACCTGCGAGACGCACTAAGTCCGCAAAGCTTGTTCAGATGGTGCGTTTCGCTTGCGACACCCTGCGGCT
Source organism: Trissonchulus sp. WLG1_4 (assembly GCA_030248245.1). Lineage (NCBI taxonomy): Eukaryota > Metazoa > Nematoda > Enoplea > Enoplida > Ironidae > Trissonchulus > Trissonchulus sp. WLG1_4. The sequence continues at coordinate 7,162 of JASANF010010847.1, forward strand.
TGCGTTTTGCGTCAGAATCGCAGCGGCAAAAACGCACCGTGTGAATCGGCCTTTAGTTTTTTAAGATAAGGCTTAGAAACTTTTTTATATGAATTTTATTGCGCAGAGTTCGACTTCGAAAACACATAATGACATTTTTTATAACAATATCCACTGACGCCCCTGCGACTGTATATTAAGATGAAATAGAAATACAGACCGAGCGGCCGCCCATAAACGTGTTATACATTGACAAAATCATGAAAAACCATGTTTTCAAGGGTGTCAGAGGGGGGTGCACCAATTCTGGCTACTAGGTAAATCTGACAACAAAACTAATAGCACGCTGACATGCACAGTATGGGGTTTATATTCGCATACAAAACGACAGACCTCTATCTATAACCGTTTTGGCTGCACTGCCCATAGGTAGCCTACGCCCCTAATACACGTAAATTACCTTCCGGACCCCCTCCCTAGGCCTACAGTGACACGATCGACTCCAAAAGGGGAGACACACTACAACCCCACTACACTACCATGCATGCAAGAGATCAGACCTGGGCTGTTTGCGTGTCTTCTCCTGGCGCCATTGAATTTTCGACAGCCATTTTTCGAGGCCCAACAAAGGGCTTTCCCCCCTCCCAGTAGAGCCAAAACGGCAAAAGACTAGAACAAAATCTTAATGATGACTCTATTGCCGACCAAAACAAATGTAAAAAACATAAAAAAATGCCTCGCCAAGAAGGACTTCTTGAGTTATGGCGCCGGGAAAAAAAAGAGGGAAAAATCCGAGTTTGTGGAAGGCAATTTTTTATATCTCGGGTACTACCCAACCGATTTCCCTGAAATCTGGCCAGCATGTACCCCTCCCCCAGGCACGTGCACTAGCGAACGACCGGAGGTAAAATTTTGCCGGAGCCGGAGCCGGAGCCGGATATAAAATGCCGGAGCCGGAGCCGGAGGCAGTGTTTTTAAAAAAATCAATTTGTAATATGTTGACTATTGTGACCAAATTTTGTTTTTCGAAAAATTTTTTTTGAAGTAGCATTCATCAATTATTCAACAGTCACGCCCCGACCACTGGTCACTATTTTGGGTTTTGTTACAAAAATGTTTCATCAACATTGATGAGTCAAAAATTGACCAGTATGGCGTTGTGACTCCGGTGCCAAGGGCGTATTCAGGGGGGTGGTTCCGCGGGTCACCACCCCTTTTAGTCGAACCTTACCTTTTAACCTTAAATTAGATAAATTTGGAAAAGATTGCACTTTATAGAAGATAAAATGGCGTAGATGTCTCTAGCTTCTCGGGTGTATATACCGCCCCCGACCAGAGATGCACGGGAGCAATCGGCGAGGAGGGGTGGAGTGCCCGACACCCGGTGCAGAGGAGGGTGGTCCTGGTTTTGTTTGATTTCCGGCGACAGCCGAAAAATTTTTGAAAATTTTCAATTTTTAATTTATTTTTGAGACACTTTTTTGGCCGCAGCCGGACAATTTTTGCGATATTTTGTCAGTTTTTTACTCCAATCTGATGCACTTGTTCGGCAATCAAAGGGGGGGATGGAGGTTTGAGGGGGTGCCTGCTCCCCGAGGAGCGATGCTGACCCCCCTGAGGGGGGTACCCCCCCCCTCTGTGTGCATCTATGCCTCCAACTTTTGTAATCTACGCGTATATCAGTGGCGTAGCCAGGAAAAAATTTTGGGAGGGAATGACTTCAATTATTTGTAATGGGTCAAAATGGCCTTTTTTACTATTTTAACACATTGCGAGATAACAGCACATATATATTGTGCAAACATTGTACCGGCCGAAAACATCAGAGCTAAAGGTCGAGCTAAAAACACTAAGCCACGTAGTTGCAGGGGTCTGGGGCGGCACCCTGCACAAAAATATTTGGAGAATTTTTGATTTTTAAGCCAAATTTGGTCAGTCCCAGTCGGAATTATACTTTCGGCCGGTGGATAGAAACGGGGACGGTGTACAATTTCAGTCGGAGAAAATTTAGGGAGCAATTACCTCCATTCCCCCCCTGTCGTAAGATATATACATTTTTGTAAAATGTATAATGGTAGAGAGGGCTGCTCGCCTCCATTTCAACCGGCAGTAATATAAATATTGTAACCGACTAATTGCTTCGTTAACATTGTGATTTTTTTCTCAAAATTTGAACTTTTTGTCAAAGCTTGAACAACAAAAATTCTCCGGCTCCGGCACTTTTTTTGCCGGAGCCGGAGGCTCAAATCCGGCCGGAGCCGGAGCCGGAGCCTCTGGTCGATCGCTAACGTGCACACACCCAACTAAAACCAGTTTGCTCTCATAAATTTTTTGTTATTAAAAATTTTCATTTTAAAATTTCGCAATGTGGTGTGTCGTTCCTATTCTAAGGTTAGGCGCTATGGCGCCTACCCTGATTTAGTACTTGGAAAGCCCTCATTTTTGAAAAACTGAAACGTGTGAACAAAACTCCCATTTTTGTGTAGCGAAGTTGACTAGTTTTTTTACCTGGCTCCCTGCTGCCGACTGGAAACGAGTTGAGATTTTTCACAATGAAGTAATGAATATAAATGCAGACGTCGAATTTTTTCGATTTTTTAAATTTTGGCTCGCAGCACTTTTGGTGGCTGCTCAAACAGAGCTGATTTTTGAAAAATCTAGTTGAAATCTAAAACTGAAGACTTTTGACGTCTAGATTTTTGAAAGATCTTTCGATCGACACAAAGATGTCAAAATCCGTTAAGGCTTCGCTGAGCTACGTCAAAAACAAAATCAATGTGAACAGGAATTTCGACACGGTCAATGTCACATATTCACATTAAAGTTCTAAAAGTTAATGAAAACAAGTTTTTTGCTCCCACTTTGATGTGCAATTGTGGTATTGCTACAAATTGCATGAGCTTAGCACCAAACACTGACTTATTTGCTGAGCGCTACCTTAAGGGGAGCGCTCCGGGAATCAAGGATTTGAGCCGTATTTTTTAAAAACAGCCAAAATGACCTATCATTCTTGAAGAAAAGTTGCCCAAAATACTATTTCTGATGTTTTGACGCGCATATCTTCATAGCAAAAAATTTGGAAAAAATTGGACAATTTACTGATTTTATTCGACTTTTACACAAATTCAGCAAGTAAGCCAATGCATCAACGCTTAATTGAAGTTTTGCAAACAGACGATACGTAAATTTTATTAGTCGTAATGAAAAATTAAAACAATTTTATTGCGTTCTGTGCAAAAAAAGCGCACAAGAAACCATTTTCAGAAGCAGCAGACTCGTGTGAATACAAAACCAATTTTTCGGCATTCGATTATAAAATGCTGGTAAAATATTTTTCTACAAAATTTTGCACAAGTATAGTCTTAGGCTCTGCGCAGTTGAACAATTTTTTAGTTTTTTGAAAGAAAGCTTAGATATTTTTTTATATGAATTTTATTGCTCAGAGTTAGACTTTAGTGAAAAAAATTCCCCATACCGGTGTCTCACAAAATTTAAGGGGTGAACACTGTACAACCGCTTGCGTCGTCGCCGACGGCGGCGCAAGACAAGGGCAGAAACAACGGCGGCGATTTGCAGCAACTCATTCATCATTCTGACCCACAAACCAAACTGCGTGTAGTACACTGACGACAAACACGTGACCTTGTCCTTTTGTCCTTTTGCTGTTCTGCTGACGCTCCAAACACAACAGGACAAATTACAAAGAAAAGGAGAAAAGGACATTTTCAAAAGGAGAAAAGGACGCTTTCAAAAGGACAAAAGGACAGTTTGAAAAGGAAAAGGACTTTTTGAAAAGGACAACAGGACTTTTCTGAAATGAGAAAAGGACGCCGAAAAGGACAGCCAAACAGACAAAAGGACGCGTTTTATTTGTAGTCAAAATGTTTGCAAAAGGAGAAAGGACAAAAGGACAAAATTTAAAAGGACGAGTATGAACCGGGCTTAACTTCCAATAAATCAAATTGCTAAAATTTTCAATGGCCCGAATTTACATACTAAGAGTTATTCACATACTAACGCTAAGCGTTTGCTAAGTGTTAGCGCTTAATTTGTACTAAACTGTTATTCACAAAATAAACGCTTAAAAATTAGTGTTATACTAAACTTAGCGTTTAGCAACTTTTGTGCTTAGTTTTGGCTTTGGCTTGGGGTGCGCTCCATGCTTGATGTGGACCCGGAATTCGTTATTTATCCGCATTTCCATTTGGTATTAATAAATCCGATTATAAATTTATTTAAATTACTATTTCTTATTAATAATATATATTTTTCTCGAACTATAAATTTGTAAAAAATGTTTTCAGCAGGTGGATTCCTGAAAAATGCAAAATCAGCTCTACATGTTTCAGGGGGCATATCGTGAAAAATATAAATTTTCAAATAGAAGTTCTTGAAGAAAAATTACTTCGATTAAGATGCTCTACTCAAAAATGTAAAAAAACGAATTTGGACAACAAAGTGCATTTTCTATTTTTGGCGATTAAACGAGCAAAAGGGATCGAATTGGTCGGAAAATGTCACTAATATATCCTAAATTGCATGCCCTTTCTTCCCATGGCAGCCAAAAACCTCCCCCACTCTCCCTATCCCTTCCCCACACCATCCCCTAAGAGCCGAGCCCTCAGTGAGAGACGTTTTCGTTTTTTTCAGAAACCCATGTTTTTTCCGTTCTAGGCGTATATATTTAAATGAGGTCAACATAATGCTTAAAAAATTTTAGAGTCAAAGGAAAAGGTGCTTTGATCCTGTTCCCTTTGAAAAATTGTCCCAAATAACCAGAGTCGTCCGATTTTCAGCCAACTTCAGACTAGGCTTTAATTTGGGCCTAATCTTGGGCTTGGGCGTAAAAATTCCTGCAAGCCGTGCCTAGAGAGTCCTGTCGGCTAAGCCTAGACATCATAAGGCATTCAAAACTATCCAAAAACAAAGATTGTAGTCATTTTTTGGTAGAAATTCTGCAGAAAATAAAAATTTGTGAAAGCAAAATTTGTGGATGGGTACTGTCAGTTGTCACAAAAACCGCTTCCCTTAACACAGGAAAACCAGTGAATCTGAATTATCTGTAAATTTTTTTCTACTACAGATTTTTTAGATGTTTTTTTACCCTTTCCATTCAGAGACATTTTACAGACTTTCAGAGGAATTTCAGATAAATTTCAGAGAAATTCAGGGAAAATTCAGAGAATTTCACCCAGAATTCAGAGACTCTGAATTTTATCTGAAAAAAATGTCACTGGATTTTCAGATAAAATTCAGATACATTTTACACGAATTTTAGATAAAATTGACCTACTTTTTACACATGTGAAAAACATAATAATTATCTCTAAAACTCCTGTAAGAAGTATCTGAAATTTATCTGAAAAGCCCGTAACATTTTTTCAGATAAAATTCAGAGTCTCTGAATTCTGGGTCAAATTCTCTGAATTTTCCCCGAATTTCTCTGAGATTTATCTGAAATTCCTCTGAAAGTCTGTAAAATGTCTCTGAATGGAAAGGGTAAAAAACATCTGAAAAATCTGTAACCGAAAAAAAATTACAGAAAATTCAGATCGCTGGTTTTCCTGTGTAAGGTGCTCTACTCCTAAAAATAGGTTCCTATTTCCCCGCCCTCAAACTGCACTTGATCCTTCACGACACGAGTATATACTCCTTTGATTAACAAGCTTCTGTGTTTCATAGGGTCATACTTATCTTGCGTAATAATTCGCTATCTCGCTTTAAATACATATTTACATAAATCTACATATTTTTATAAATTTTAAATTCTAACCGTTTTAAACTTCGACTCTAAACTTCGGTTTTTTCGGCACATTTTTTTCCAAGTTAAGCTTCCGTCTACTTTCAAAAAATATTTTGCACACTAAGAATACTATTTGCGGGTGGGGTTTTTACTTTTTATTTAAAAAGTTCTTCTTTTAAGATGGTTTAAGACGAGTTATGATTTAGATAATTATTCACTTAAAGATTATCCTCCCGAACTGCACCCGCAATATTTACATTGCGTGAGCTATGCATCAAAATTTACAAAACCAGTCAAGTTTCAGAACTTATAACTGAAAAACAGAGCTACCTAGTATTCTAATTTCTTTTTTGTTCACCACTAGTCCAGGGCTCCTGATAATTGCTAAACCGCCCCGCCCTTCGTTAGAAAACTAGTGGTGAACAAAAAAGAAATTAGAATACTAGGTAGCTCTGTTTTTCAGTTATAAGTTCTGAAACTTGACTGGTTTTGTAAATTTTGATGCATAGCTCACGCAATGTAAATATTGCGGGTGCAGTTCGGGAGGATAATCTTTAAGTGAATAATTATCTAAATCATAACTCGTCTTAAACCATCTTAAAAGAAGAACTTTTTAAATAAAAAGTAAAAACCCCACCCGCAAATAGTATTCTTAGTGTGCAAAATATTTTTTGAAAGTAGACGGAAGCTTAACTTGGAAAAAAATGTGCCGAAAAAACCGAAGTTTAGAGTCGAAGTTTAAAACGGTTAGAATTTAAAATTTATAAAAAAATATGTAGATTTATGTAAATATGTATTTAAAGCGAGATAGCGAATTATTACGCAAGATAAGTATGACCCTATGAAACACAGAAGCTTGTTAATCAAAGGAGTATATACTCGTGTCGTGAAGGATCAAGTGCAGTTTGAGGGCGGGGAAATAGGAACCTATTTTTAGGAGTAGAGCACCTTACACAGGAAAACCAGCGATCTGAATTTTCTGCAATTTTTTTTCGGTTACAGATTTTTCAGATGTTTTTTACCCTTTCCATTCAGAGACATTTTACAGACTTTCAGAGGAATTTCAGATAAATCTCAGAGAAATTCGGGGAAAATTCAGAGAATTTGACCCAGAATTCAGAGACTCTGAATTTTATCTGAAAAAATGTTACGGGCTTTTCAGATAAATTTCAGACACTTCTTACAGGAGTTTTAGAGATAATTATTATGTTTTTCACATCTGTAAAAAGTAGGTCAATTTTATCTAAAATTTGTGTAAAATGTATCTGAATTTTATCTGAAAATCCAGTGAAATTTTTTTCAGATAAAATTTAGAGTCTCTGAATTCTGGGTGAAATTCTCTGAATTTTCCCTGAATTTCTCTGAAATTTATCTGAAATTCCTCTGAAAGTCTGTAAAATGTCTCTGAATGGAAAGGGTAAAAAAACATCTAAAAAATCTGTAGTAGAAAAAAATTTACAGATAATTCAGATTCACTGGTTTTCCTGTGTTAAGGGAAGCGGTTTTTGTGACAACTGACAGTACCCATCCACAAATTTTGCTTTCACAAATTTTTATTTTCTGCAGAATTTCTACCAAAAAATGACTACAATCTTTGTTTTTGGATAGTTTTGAATGCCTTATGATGTCTAGGCTTAGCCGACAGGACTCTCTAGGCAAGGCTTGCAGGAATTTTTACGCCCAAGCCCAAGATTAGGCCCAAATTAAAGCCTAGTCTGAAGTTGGCTGAAAATCGGACGACTCTGGTTATTTGGGACAATTTTTCAAAGGGAACAGGATCAAAGCACCTTTTCCTTTGACTCTAAAATTTTTTAAGCATTATGTTGACCTCATTTAAATATATACGCCTAGAACGGAAAAAACATGGGTTTCTGAAAAAAACGAAAACGTCTCTCACTGAGGGCTCGGCTCTTAGGGGATGGTGTGGGGAAGGGATAGGGAGAGTGGGGGAGGTTTTTGGCTGCCATGGGAAGAAAGGGCATGCAATTTAGGATATATTAGTGACATTTTCCGACCAATTCGATCCCTTTTGCTCGTTTAATCGCCAAAAATAGAAAATGCACTTTGTTGTCCAAATTCGTTTTTTTACATTTTTGAGTAGAGCATCTTAATCGAAGTAATTTTTCTTCAAGAACTTCTATTTGAAAATTTATATTTTTCACGATATGCTCCCTGAAACATGTAGAGCTGATTTTGCATTTCTCAGGAATCCACCTGCTGAAAACATTTTTTACAAATTTATAGTTCGAGAAAAATATATATTATTAATAAGAAATAGTAATTTAAATAAATTTATAATCGGATTTATTAATACCAAATGGAAATGCGGATAAATAACGAATTCCGGGTCCACATCAAGCATGGAGCGCACCCCAAGCCAAAGCCAAAACTAAGCACAAAAGTTGCTAAACGCTAAGTTTAGTATAACACTAATTTTTAAGCGTTTATTTTGTGAATAACAGTTTAGTACAAATTAAGCGCTAACACTTAGCAAACGCTTAGCGTTAGTATGTGAATAACTCTTATTATGTAAATTCGGGCCATTGAAAATTTTAGCAATTTGCCCCCCCCCCCCCCCCCCCCCCCCCCCCCCCCCCCCCCGCCCCCCCCCGCCTCCCCCCTACAACCATTTTTTTCGAAGTCAAACTCTGAGCAATAAAATTCATATAAAAAATTTCTAAGCTTTATTTTAAAAAACTAAATTGTTCAACTGCGCAGAGCCTAAGACTATAATTGTGCAAAATTTTGTAGAAAAATATCTTACCAGCATTTTATAATCGAATGCCGAAAACTGGTTTTGTATTCACACAGCCTATATTTGAGTCTGCTGCTTCTGAAAATGGTTTCTTGTTCGATTTTTTTGCACAGAACGCAATAAAATTGTTTTAATTTTTCATTACGAATTTACGACTAATAAAATTTACGTATCGTCTGTTTGAAAAACCTCAAAAAGCGTTGATGCACTGGCTTACTTGCTGAATTTGTGTAAAAGTCGAATAAAATCAGTAAATTGTCCAATTTTTTCCAAATTTTTTGCTATGGAGATATGCGCGTCAAAACATCAGAAATAGTATTTTGGGCAACTTTTCTTCAAGAATGATAGGTCATTTTGGCTGTTTTTAAAAAATACGGCTCAAATCCTTGATTCCCGGAGCGCTCCCCTTAAGGTAGCGCTCAGCAAATAAGTCAGTGTTTGGTGCTAAGCTCATGCAATTTGTAGCAATACCACAATTGCACATCAAAGTGGGAGCAAAAAACTTGTTTTCATTAACTTTTAGAACTTTAATGTGAATATGTGACATTGACCGTGTCGAAATTCCTGTTCACATTGATTTTGTTTTTGACGTAGCTCAGCGAAGCCTTAACGGATTTTGACATCTTTGTGTCGATCGAAAGATCTTTCAAAAATCTAGACGTCAAAAGTCTTCAGTTTTAGATTTCAACTAGATTTTTCAAAAATCAGCTCTGTTTGAGCAGCCACCAAAAGTGCTGCGAGCCAAAATTTAAAAAATCGAAAAAATTCGACGTCTGCATTTATATTCATTACTTCATTGTGAAAAATCTCAACTCGTTTCCAGTCGGCAGCAGGGAGCCAGGTAAAAAAAACTAGTCAACTTCGCTACACAAAAATGTGAGTTTTGTTCACACGTTTCAGTTTTTCAAAAATGAGGGCTTTCCAAGTACTAAATCAGGGTAGGCGCCATAGCGCCTAACCTTAGAATAGGAACGACACACCACATTGCGAAATTTTAAAATGAAAATTTTTAATAACTAAAAATTTATGAGAGCAAACTGGTTTTAGTTGGGTGTGTGCACGTTAGCGATCGACAGGAGGCTCCGGCTCCGGCTCCGGCCGGATTTGAGCCTCCGGCTCCGGCAAAAAAAGTGCCGGAGCCGGAGAATTTTTGTTGTTCAAGCTTTGACAAAAAGTTCAAATTTTGAGAAAAAAATCACAATCTTAACGAAGCAATTAGTCGGTTACAATATTTATATTACTGCCGGTTGAAATGGAGGCGAGCAGCCCTCTCTACCATTATACATTTTACAAAAATGTATATATCTTACGACAGGGGGGGAATGGAGGTAATTGCTCCCTAAATTTTCTCCGACTGAAATTGTACACCGTCCCCGTTTCTATCCACCGGCCGAAAGTATAATTCCGACTGGGACTGACCAAATTTGGCTTAAAAATCAAAAATTCTCCAAATATTTTTGTGCAGGGTGCCGCCCCAGACCCCTGCAACTACGTGGCTTAGTGTTTTTAGCTCGACCTTTAGCTCTGATGTTTTCGGCCGGTACAATGTTTGCACAATATATATGTGCTGTTATCTCGCAATGTGTTAAAATAGTAAAAAAGGCCATTTTGACCCATTACAAATAATTGAAGTCATTCCCTCCCAAAATTTTTTCCTGGCTACGCCACTGATATACGCGTAGATTACAAAAGTTGGAGGCATAGATGCACACAGAGGGGGGGGGGTACCCCCCTCAGGGGGGTCAGCATCGCTCCTCGGGGAGCAGGCACCCCCTCAAACCTCCATCCCCCCTTTGATTGCGAACAAGTGCATCAGATTGGAGTAAAAAACTGACAAAATATCGCAAAAATTTTCCGGCTGCGGCCAAAAAAGTGTCTCAAAAATAAAAATTGAAAATTTTCAAAAATTTTTCGGCTGTCGCCGGAAATCAAACAAAACCAGGACCACCCTCCTCTGCACCGGGTGTCGGGCACTCCACCCCTCCTCGCCGATTGCTCCCGTGCATCTCTGGTCGGGGGCGGTATATACACCCGAGAAGCTAGAGACATCTACGCCATTTTATCTTCTATAAAGTGCAATCTTTTCCAAATTTATCTAATTTAAGGTTAAAAAGTAACTAAAAGGGGTGGTGACCCGCGGAACCACCCCCCTGAATACGCCCTTGGCACCGGAGTCACAACGCCATACTGGTCAATTTTTGACTCATCAATGTTGATGAAACATTTTTGTAACAAAACCCAAAATAGTGACCAGTGGTCGGGGCGTGACTGTTGAATAATTGATGAATGCTACTTCAAAAAAAATTTTTCGAAAAACAAAATTTGGTCACAATAGTCAACATATTACAAATTGATTTTTTTAAAAACACTGCCTCCGGCTCCGGCTCCGGCATTTTATATCCGGCTCCGGCTCCGGCTCCGGCAAAATTTTACCTCCGGTCGTTCGCTAGTGCACGTGCCTGGGGGAGGGGTACATGCTGGCCAGATTTCAGGGAAATCGGTTGGGTAGTACCCGAGATATGAAAAATTGCCTTCCACAAACTCGGATTTTTCCCTCTTTTTTTTCCGGCGCCATAACTCAAGAAGTCCTTCTTGGCGAGGCATTTTTTTATGTTTTTTACATTTGTTTTGGTCGGCAATAGAGTCATCATTAAGATTTTGTTCTAGTCTTTTGCCGTTTTGGCTCTACTGGGAGGGGGGAAAGCCCTTTGTTGGGCCTCGAAAAATGGCTGTCGAAAATTCAATGGCGCCAGGAGAAGACACGCAAACAGCCCAGGTCTGATCTCTTGCATGCATGGTAGTGTAGTGGGGTTGTAGTGTGTCTCCTCTTTTGGAGTCGATCGTGTCACTGTAGGCCTAGGGAGGGGGTCCGGAAGGTAATTTACGTGTATTAGGGGCGTAGGCTACCTATGGGCAGTGCAGCCAAAACGGTTATAGATAGAGGTCTGTCGTTTTGTATGCGAATATAAACCCCATACTGTGCATGTCAGCGTGCTATTAGTTTTGTTGTCAGATTTACCTAGTAGCCAGAATTGGTGCACCCCCCTCTGACACCCTTGAAAACATGGTTTTTCATGATTTTGTCAATGTATAACACGTTTATGGGCGGCCGCTCGTTCTGTATTTCTATTTCATCTTAATATACAGTCGCAGGGGCGTCAGTGGATATTGTTTGGTCCGCGTCGTGCGCGCTGTTCCACTTTGGCAACCGTGGTAAAGTGGCAAAATGGTAAATTTGACCAAATTTTTGAATTTTCTCAGTTTTGTTGAAAAACTGTGGAAAAGGTTAATTTGAGGTGCTGAACGGGAATATAATGATATTTTGACGAAAAACTATTGTTTTCATCCAAAATACGTAGTGCTCAGTAGTCAACTACGGTTGTGTGTATACTACACACACAGTAATAATATCATCTTAATCATAATCTCACATCTTAATACATAGGCGCGGGGGTGTCAGTTGATATTGTTTGGTCCGCGTGGTGTGCACTGGTCCTCTTTGGTAGCCCTAGCAATGTGCCAGAATGGTCAATTTCACCAAATTTTTGAATATTTTCAATTTTTTTTAATAACTGAAAAAAATCTGTTTGAGTTGCCGAACACGAATATAACGTCACTTTGACCAAAATTTATGTATGGAGTAACGTTCCCCCCAAACGCGCGCTCTGAGTTACTTCCAAAAAATGTATTTGTCATAAAGTCACTGATGAAGTCTATTGCTGTTTTTGCAGGCGCAACAGTCTTCAGGCGCTTATTTTGGACAGTTTTGTACATCGGTTCAGTGAATCTCATGACATCCATTTGAAGGATTTGTATGTGCGGTAACCATACATGGGCGTAAGGGGTCTTTTTTGGAGGGCTCACGTACCCAAAAAATGGCAACCGCACCTCCTCGAATTAGCCACATTAGAATGTCATGCTAGTAATTTTCCCATGGTGACTTGCATTATCGATATTTGATTGATATTCATTGGCTGGATGCAGAAGCTCAACCTACAGGTCGTAGATTGGCTAAATCCTTTAAACATCAAACCAAAAAGATGAAATTTTTCAACATCGTTAAACCTTAAACCTAATGTAGTGTGCATGCGCAACATGTTCTACGTTAAACCAAGAGTACATAATAGGGAAGAGTATGACACTCTTCCCTATCCTAGCTAATCGGCCCGGACGATGCTCCGGCCGAAATAGCGCTTTTACGCCTTGATTTCAGGGGGGGGGGGGGTACCCCCCCCTCGAATCATGACATGTCTTGATTTCAGGGGGGGGACCCCCCCCCTCAAAACCGGGAAGTGTCTTGATTCCAGGGGGGGGTACCCCCCCCTCGTTTCAGCAGACTGCCAGCTCGAAATCGGTGGTGTCTTGATTTCAGGGGGGGGGTACCCCCCCCTGGTTTCAGCACACTGCCACGGTGATGTCTTGATTTCAGGGGGGGGGTACCCCCCCTCGTTTCAGCACGTTACCAGCTCACCATAGATTTCATGCTGGCAGTGTGCTGAAACCAGGGGGGGGGTACCCCCCCCCTGAAATCAAGACACCACCGATTTCGAGCTGGCAGTCTGCTGAAACGAGGGGGGGGTACCCCCCCCCTGAAATCAAGACACTTCCCGGATTTGAGGGGGGGGTCCCCCCCCTGAAATCAAGACATGTCATGATTCGAGGGGGGGGTACCCCCCCCCTGAAATCAAGGCGTAAAAGCGCTATTTCGGCCGGAGCATCGTCCGGGCCGATTAGCTAGGATAGGGAAGAGTGTCATACTCTTCCCTATTATGTACTCTTGGTTAAACCTAAACCTTAAACCTGCAGTGGGAAGCGGTCATAGTGCAGCAGTTCTCTGCAAAAAATAAATGAATTTCATATAAATATGGGTAATGTGGTCAAATGTAGACAGAGTAGAAATTTTACAACCACCAGAAAATAGATACAGCGAAAGGGCGACCACGAGCCCAGTCTTGACAAAATTTGAAAAAACTAGACATGCGAAAGCTGAGACTTTTCGGCTGCCGAGACCGAAATCTAGACCAGGCTAGTCGCGGGTTTTGGCCAAGATAGAGACTACAACCGAGGCTTCCCTCCTCAAATCACGCATCTGCGCGATCGCTCACTATTACTATACTTATTTAACGGTTGTGTAAGTATAGAACGTGTCGATAGAAAGCTTCCGAAGTAATTTTTTTATTAAAAATTGACCTCTGAAAACTAATGGTAGTTGTCCTTGCACTGATAATTTGATTTTATTTTTGACAAAAAGTATTATTGAATATTGTATATTTCTTAAAAAGAACAAAAAACTGCAATAAAACTTCATTAAACATCCATCTGCAAGTCAATCATAGCAAGAGTATAGTTATGCAAATGACTGCAAAACCAGCAGCCAAAGTCGATTGTCGATATACGCAGAACAGGCAGCCAGGCAGGCACGCACGCACACACGCACACGCTGCCTTGTCAGCATCTGTGTGGCTGCTTCGCAGGTCAGTGCAACAGACTGTAGTAATGCGCTGAAACTAAGCATGATTTCATGCAAATTTAGTTTCAGTGCATTACCTGAACTTAGTATGCACGGCCGCTGAGGCGGCCACGCAAAAATGCCCTTTCACCATGGGCAGCAGTGTGGGTAGAATAGGAAAGTTGGCTGATCTATAGCTGAAAAATGCTAATAAGCTTGTCAAACACCCGCATACATTAACACGGGGTCTGATCTGGGGGGGCCCTGTACCGACATTTTGACTACCCTTGTACCAAGAGTACATAATAGCGTCTCACTCTATATAGAAGAAGAGTGAGACACTCTCCAGCCTGCCTGTGTTCTAGCACAGGCAGATGCGCTGGTCGTTTTCAGGCTACATGTTGACATTCTATGCAACATGTGACTGGCCAATCAGAAGCGAGCTTCTATTCTCTGATTGGCAGACGCCTGTGCACGTGCTCCGATCATAAAACGGGATAGGGATAAAGATTAATAACTCATTATTTATTCATAGTCTGCTTGTAAAAACATTAAAAAAGGTTTGCAAATAACTTTGGGGATATTTTGGCTAACTTTCAGCGAAATTGATTGAGAAACTTTGAAGAAATTCAGAAAAGTTTACATCTCAAAAGTTTCTCAATCAATTTCGCTGAAAGTTTGCCAAAATATCCCTAGAGGTATTTGCAAACCTTTTTTAATGTTTTTGCAAGCAGACTATAAATAAATAATGAGTTATTAAGCTTTTATCCCTATCTTAATGCTTCTCAACGCATCAGCGATTATATACCAAAGTGTGTTACGCAGGGAATCTACGCGCTGATTGGTCAACCACATGTTGCATAGAATGTCAACATGTAGCCTGAAAACGACCAGCGCATCTGCCTGTGCTAGAACACAGGCAGGCTGGAGAGTGTCTCACTCTTCTTCTATATAGAGTGAGACGCTATTATGTACTCTTGCTTGTACCAAGTCTGACAAAAAATGGCCGTGTTTTAAAGACAAATTAACAAATTTTAAAAATTTTTTTGCCAAATTATCTAATTTTTAGCGTGAAAATTAACGATTTTTGAAAATTTGGCCAAAAATCGGGTAAAAAGTATATAAATTTGATAGAAATGCCCATATTTTTCATCGAAATGCCCATATTTAACGGCAAATGTTGCAGAAATTTTTCTTGCCCTTGTACCGGGGCTATAATTTTGCTTGCCCTTGTACCAAAATAGAAAATCTGGGGGGGTCCCGGACCCCCCCAGACCCCCCCCGTATTAAACTGCGAACACCCGGGACAAGTTTTGCAGCCGAATAGGGAAACTCAGCTTGCTAACTGAAGCGGACAAGAGTTGTGTCAGAATAGCAGTCACCCTGCGACACGTTAGTGCTTTCTGCACCCTATTCGCGCGAATTAATCGGCTATTATCATCAGCTGCACTGTTGCCGGAAAAGTGCCGTGTACTTCATTGGTTCTTGATGTTTTTTTCTAGCCAAGCTATATATGTCCAGACTCCAGAAGAAATAATTGTTCATCCATAATATAATATCGATAGCTATTCATTTTTATTGTTACGTATATGTAAATGTAGTTTAAGCTCTGGAGTTATACGGTTGTATTGTAACATTTTATGATTCGTATTGAATATTAAGTAGTTAATGTCTATAATATAATAATAATACAATGTTAAGTTGGAATACGCCATTACTCAATTGTAATTTTCGGGAAAGATGTCTATATACAAAACAAAAATAGATTGCACATGGAGAAATTTAAATGAAATACCTGTGTAGAGTATTAATACTTTATAATCTATACACCTGACCTAAGTCCTGAGTGCTAGTAAGCGTCAAAAATGTTTTTCCTAATTATTCGCGCGAATAGGGTGCAGAAAGCACTAACGTGTCGCAGGGTGACTGCTATTCTGACACAACTCTTGTCCGCTTCATTTAGCAAGCTGAGTTTCCCTATTCGGCTGCAAAACTTGTCCCGGGTGTTTGACAAGCTTATTAGCATTTTTCCGCTTTAGATCAGCCAACTTTCCTATTCTACCCACACTGCTGTCCATGGTGAAAGGGCATTTTTCTAATAATTCCGTTGAAAAAAATTACCTAAAGCCGTAATCACTTTTTTAATAAGATGAATGAAAAATTCGACCTTTTGGCTTTTCGAAGATTTATCAGCTCCTATTTTTGAATTACTAATTTTGGTGCTAAATAGCTCAGCAGAGCTTCAACAAATTGTTATGTTAAGGCCTATTCACACGAGGGCGCATGCGCAGTCGCATTGCATGGCGCACGCCATGGAGCATGGACGCGCGCATGAGCTGGCGCTTTCTATCAATAGAATATTCGCACTGCCTCCTGCATTATTTCACTACAATGCAGTAGGCAGTGTGCGTGTGCATTGTCATGGCGTACGCAGGGGTGGACGCGGGTCGTGGGTACCCGCGGGTTGGGTTGGGTTGGGCTGGGTCGGAAAATTTGAGCCGTGGGTCGACTCGCGGGTACCCACTGCAGGTTGCGCGGGTCGAAAAAATTTTTTCTGACCCGCGAAAACTGAAAAAACTACAAAGGTCTTTGGTTTTTATAGCCCGGCCAAAAAAAATTTCGGATACGTCTCCAATTGACCAAATTTGGCTTAAAAATTAAAAAAATCTCAAAGTTTTTTCCTGGGGGCTGCCGCCCCCAGACCCCTACAAACTTTGTGACTTACTTTTTCTTGTTATCAACTTTCGTCAAAGCCTATATTATATAATATGCATGTCTACAAGAGTACATTATGCTGCATTTACTTGTGTAATATACAGTGTGATATGAAGTTCCCATCTTTTGTTTTTAATTTTCCTGTCGGAAAAATTTTTTATACGTCTCCAGTTGACCAAATTTATTCAAAAATTGAAAAAACCTAATTTTTTTCTGGGGGCTGCCGCACCCAGATTATTTAAATGACCAAATTTTCATTTTGTTATGTAAGCCAATTTGCCAGTAAGTGTTGACGCCCTCAGACCCCGCAATAGTGAGTTTAAGCAATTGAACAAAAAAGTAGACAAGGTGCGACCCCCCCCCCATTTCAAAATCCTGGCTACGCCCTGTGTACTATGTATATACGCTATGGTCATAGAGTGGTGGGTCAAAGTGGGTCGCGGGTCGGGTTTTACGGCGCGGGTTGGGTCGCGGGTTACCCACGAGTGTCGAGCCGCGGGTTGGGTTGGGTCGCGGGTCGAAAATTCTGACCCGCGTCCACCCCTGGGCGTACGCCATACAATGCGCCATGGCGTACGCCATGGAGCAATATGCGCCCTCGTGTGAGTAGGCCTAAGATTTATAGGCTTGTGTCTCGACATTAGGGATGGAAGTCTCGGTTTTTTTCCGAGACCGAGACCGAGACCACGAAACCGAGACTACCGAGACCGAGACCAAATTCCGAGACCGCCAAAACCAAGACTTTGGGTCATTTTTTGCCATTTTTTCACCTATTGATTTGATGACTTTTTACAAGTTTTTAGGTAAAATTACAAGACCATCGTCAGACACCTTATGTATATATAACTAACAGCTACATCACGACAATATTGGTTACATTCCTGGTTCTTTCCCCTTTTTGTGTTGGACCATGTCTTCTTGAATATTGTGAGATTTTGACCTCTGTCCAAAACTTCAGAAACAGACGCAATTTGTCCTTGTTCTCACCAGAAAATAGCAATTTTTGACACTGTTTTGCTCGGATTTAGTTAAAAATCGCTCTGATTGTATTGGAATTACCAATGCTGCTAAAATACACCCACACAGATGTACATGGGGGGGGTCTGAGGGGGGGAAGCCCCCCCCCCAGATTTGAGATTCTTGGGACAAGCCCCCCCTCAGATTTATCCACGGGGACAAGCAGCCCCCCTCCAAGAAAGGTGCCCAAACACTCAAAAATTGCCCCAGATCGCCGTAAAATGCTTCAAAAAAAGCAAAAAGCGAAAAAATGGCCAAATTTTGCCGAAAATTTCCCTTTTTTCTGCAAAAATTCGAAATTTTGGCGTTTTTGTTCAGCTCAAGCTGCCAAAAACTCGGGACAAGCCCCCCTAAAATTTCAAAAATTCTTTGACAAGCCCCCCCCCAGACCGAGACCTCGTGTACATGTATGCCCAAGATAGAAAGGGTTTTGGCTTAAAAATCAGACCTGCGCGCCGTGACGCTCTTTCATTCTTTGCCTTCGGCGTGACCCCCCTTTGAGTGGCGCCCTCTCAATCCTCTGGAACTAAGTTTTAGTTTGGAGTAGAGTCTTCCCTTCTCATCTACCGAATTACATGTCCCCACATGGTTCTCAGTAGTGCGTTTAGTTGTATATACTTTCACAGATTTGTGTTTTTGATCTTTGCTAAACTCATATGTACTAATTGGAATTTACAGTTAACTACATATTATGTGAAGTCACCAACTGGCATAAAAAATTTGACCAGCCATATACTAATATATACTAAAGACTAAAATATAATAATAATCACACAGACATGCTTAAGTAAGAAACCTAACACAAACATAAACTTTTTGTGTGTGTACTGTGGTTACTGATAAACTAAACAACCACGGTAAAGTTGTCTTCGGAAAAAATTGACAGAATCTCACTGCTTGGTGTGAAATTTTGGTGAAATGATAACTTTCGACAAAATTTTTTTGCCAAAAATATAAATCAAAGGGGGGACCACAGGAAAATTTTTCACACATTTGAAAAACCGAGACCGGGTACAAACCGAGACTTTTCGACTACCGAGACCGAGACCGAGACCGAGACTGGGCTAGTCTCGGGTTTTGACCGAGACCGAGACCGAGACTTCCATCCCTACTCGACATATAAGATTTTATTTTATGCGATGCCTTATTTTGAGCAGGATTGAGTGCGGCAGTTCTGTTCTTCCACTTCTGGGCCCGGTTTCATAAACAATGAATCGCGATTCATTAGTAACACTGGTGCAACATCGAAAATCGAGTGTAACTTGGCCGTTACACAATATTTCTGCTAAAAATTTTCATGACAGCCAATATGTTACACAACGTTTGGTTCAAATCTCATGATAGTCAAGTTATCCAGTGAAAACTATAGCTAACTTGAATTTATTCATTAGTTGCAAATATTAGTGAATTTTTTAAAACCACTAATATTTACTAATATTTGGAACTAATGAATGACTTTGACTTAGCTAGACTTTTGTCTGCTTCAAGCAAATGTAACAAAAGTTTACACATACATTATCGAACATATTGGCAATATGTTGTAAAAATTTCCAACAGAAGCATTAAGTTAACGCAAAGTTATATCTTATTTTGTAGCTCTTATCAATGTTACTAATGAATCGCAACTGATCTTTTATGAAACCGGGCCCAGACATTTTTTTCCGACAAAAAATAAAGGTTAGAATTTTGTCGCAACGTAATATTGACTAGTTCAACAAATTTCGACTCCCGGGATTTCAGTGAACAAGAAAATTTTATCCTTCAAAAAATAGTTTCCTTGTTTTTGGTGAACAAGGAAGCAGAAGGCAAATGGCTGTTGTGATGAATTGTTGTTATAAATTATCCTGAATAACTTCAGCTGAGTTTTCGAGTCAAGATTTGATAGGACGAATTTCAAGGGTCATCTTAAAGCAAATATTTGCTCAATTTATATAGTTGCGGGCCTTTGAATTTCAGCTATCTACTAATTTTTGTCGGCTTAGCTATCTTTTGACTAAACACTTTAGCTATGTGCAGTCAATACGTTGCTATTTAATTCCATCTAACGTGTAATAGTTTCCTAACATAAGCAGAGCTCAACGTCAACATGTGTTATTACCTTAACATATCTTGTGCTGTGTTGCGTAGGTTGGTTAAGTGTTAATAGGTGTTAATACGCCATACATACTTATTAGGCAATAAGTATCATAAGGGGAAGATTATGACGGTACCCATTGAGCAGCTTGGCAGCACGTAAATGCTTTGCTTGATAAGCCACAAAAAGGCCAAGAATGAACTGAAAACAGATTTATTTAAAACTAAATTTGTTCCTGGAGGTGCAGTGCATTATGCCGCGCGGTGTGCTGCCTGGCTGGTCAATAAGAAGAGTGTCACACTTTCCATTATGTTGTGTACTTCAGTTTATGTATAAGTCCCATTATTGGCGTAAATACTTTGTTTTTTATTTTTGAAACATGCTATGTTAGTTTTTATCCTCATTTTGTTTCGCTGTCATTGTTTCTTTGGGTTTTTTCCGTTGTGTTGTACTAGAGTTTCACGTCCCCCCAGTCCGGAATTTGAAATATACTGAACCATGATTTCAGGATTTGAAAAATATATTTTTTGAAAATTATATTAAAAGAACTTAAATTTAGAATTTTTAGCGAGTCTTCATATTTTTAGTGATCCGAAGCCGAACTCGAAAGTTCTTTTCGATAAGACTTCTCCATACACGGTAAATATCAAACATATTTTTATACTATCTTCACGAGACTATAAATGGCAGATGCTCATAGGAGGGGTGTACTGTAGGGGTATCCACCCCCCCTCAGAGGTCGACATCCCCTTTCCGCACCCCCTCTGATGGCCAAAGATGTGCCCCAATTATGGGTTAAAAATCGAAAACTGGGATTGGCCGTGGTCAAAAAGTACTCCAAAAATGAGTTGACACTGACAGTCACAAGGTTGTGCCAATTCCTCGACTGTCGCCGGCAAAAGCGAACCGCTTGGGGTAAGGCACCTCTCCTCGCCGATTGCTCCCGTGCATCTCTGCTCACGAGTATGAGAATAGTACATATATGTATGTAAATGTATAGAGATAGGTAAATGTAAATGTCAAAGGTTCTATTAATTATGTACCTGTTGAAAGCCATGTCAGTAAGTAAGAAATAATCTTTGAACACTTTTTTGAGGCCAAAACTTTTCGTGGCTGAAGCTGTTTACAGTTTGAAGTTTAGTTGTTCGTCTATTGAAAGTGATTTAATTTTCAGCGTGGTGGGCGGGTGTGATGGGGGTTTCTTCTGAAGTTTTTTTATAGCCGTGCGTTTTCATTCCTCAATCAGGCTTCTATTGAAATTTTGACAGGCTGACAGCGCCAGCCTCTACTGAGAAACCTCTAGTACTTAGGTTTTTGTGGATATTTGCTTCTGGGTACATTTTCGAAGCTGTTTATTTATGTCTGAATTTGCTGAGGCCTGTTATTATTGAAGGAAAACGTCCGTCTGTGGGTTCAGGTTCATTTTTCATTCTTACCATGTTTACGATACCGTACAATCCTCCATTTTGTTGATGGATCTTGTCCATTACGTTAATTACTCTGGTGAATTTGACTGATGGTAGCATTTTAGTTGTGTAGCGGTGCTTTAGTTTTAGCAATTGTAGGTAAACAAGGAAATACACTGGAGAGTGAGAGTGTTGGAGTAGTTACTGCTTTTTGGCTGAGCTGCTGAGTGTTATCTCAGTCGTTTTTTTATGTCTATTTAAGGAGCATTGCTTCGGTATATCGGTTTTACCAGTGTTCTTTTTTCATTACAATTTACCTAGAAGGGTGTCCGTTTGTTCGTGCGATCAATGGGGAAGTTGGGGGTAACTAGGGGATATTACATATTTACATTTGGCCATTTGGGTTTGTTTAGGTTTCGTTTGAAGTTTTTCACCTCCACTGTCGTCGAAACTTTGCCACAATGGCGTCAACGGTCTACCCCGCCCGCTAAGATGTTCATATAGGCTGTATTTCTGAATAATGGACACGTTGTCCCCAGAGTTGCACGGGATGAATCGGCGAGGGGGGGGTGCCCGACCCCTGGCGGAAGGGGGGGTGGTCCCTAGTTTTGGTCATTTTTCGGTGACAGCCGAAAATTTTTCAGAATTTTTCGATTTTCAACTCATTTTTGGGATACTTTTTTCGCCGCAGGCGAAAATTTTTTGCAATTTTTCAACTTTTTACGCACTTTTGGGGCACTTTCTTGGTCATCAGAGGGGGGGTGGGGGGTTGAGGGGGGGTGCCGGATGTCTGAGGGGAGGGGTGCCGACCCCCCTCAGGGGGGTGGATACCCCCCCCCCCCTACCCCCCCTATGTGCATCTATGGTTGTCCCTCAGTTATGACTGAAATTCAACTTACGTGTGAAAATAGCTACAGAGGGGTTCCGAAAATCCGAACCGTGGAAAGGCAACTGCAGTGATTGCTGTTATCTTATTGGGGTACCTACTTTATTTTATATACTTCTTGAGTTAAGAATGAACTGCAGGATGAGTAGAGCTGTGGGAGAGGGAGTATAATCAGGGTTGTCGCGACAGCGCCTAACCGTAGAATAGTATATATATATTCTACCTCATCGAAGATTGATACACAGTTATGTTATCTTTGTATCGATAAAATGACGTTTATATTTTTCTTGGAACGATATGAAGCTTAAGAATTAAACATGCTCAAGAAAAGCGTTGGACTATCTATGTATATTCAGCACATGTATATCCGCTTCAAATTCTGGCAGGCCAATTTTTGTTTTTGAGCGGTTTAAGTTTTTGTGCAAGCCTGTGCTGTGGGAATTGAAGTAATCATGTTAATGGCCAGTTAACATGGACTAACGCTTGCCTTGCATTTTAAAATACGGTTTCTTTTGGGGTCGTTGAGCAAAGTAAATTGAGTATATTTTTTCTTAAAGTGAAACAAGACCGTAGGAAAATTTGAAAAAGGACTGCCTTCCGTCACACCAGCAGAACCCCTCAGTGTTTTTTATTTAGCTCATACACTGCTTCTGAACTTCTGTTGAAGACTTATTGATTAAAAAAGTTGGCTTTGCTTGCTCAGTCTGCTGAATAAATGCGGTTTCATGGGTCAGCTCTAACCATTTTTTAACTTATTAGCCCACTGCGCAGCGCTAGCAAATTATTTATTCGCGTGATTAACGTCAACAGGTGGTCGAGTAACTTTAGCGTTGCCACAGCGAGCATCTGTGGAGACCAACGACTACAATCTACATTAAGAGTAAACAGATATTTTTCTGGGTGAAAAACTAAAAAGATACAGATACTAAGATGTGTGTGTGTGTGTGAGTGAGTGTAACTCGATTTAGTGTTACAGTAAAGTGCAATAACCCGACTTATACTGCACCCAGCAGCGTGCAGTCTACTTATACTGCACGCTATACTCGAATCGATTTACAAGTCATTTATAGCACTGATGGTTGTGCTAAAAGTAATTGATACGCATGTGTGAAACCTTCGTGCTGTTGCACTCGTGCGCTTGGCGCACTCGTGCTCCTGCACTCGGAGTTTCACAGAAACATGCGTATAAATTCCTTATAGCACGCCAACCAGTGCCATAACCCATACATATACCCGTGAACTTGAAATTTAGAAGTGGCAAACCATTTCTGGCAGCCTACTTTTCGGTTCGTGGGCATATACGAAATTTTGGGGGGAAAGGGTGAGCCGCCAGGTTTGGCGGGTGGATGCGGAGTGTGGAGCAACTTTTCCACTCGTTTTCCTCTCATGAACCACCATTACTTCGTTCGTGAGCCACCGAGTTTGGCGTCGTCTACCTTCAGAACATTTGGGGGAGGCGGGGTGAAGGCTGCCTTCTGAAACGGTAAAAATCTACCGAAACCCCGCTCATGTATGCTCCCAGTGAGCATCTCTTGTTCTTCAGCCCTGAATCAGGAGTATGTAGCACTGATATCGACCCCCTTCAACTGTAATCACTATTTTATAAGCACCATTGATCACGACGGTCATGCTCTCCTAATGTTTGGTTACTTATGATAAATTTGTTTTGTATTAAACCTATATATGTTGCCTAGTTTTTTGCAAACTGAAGCACTAGAGGTCATCCTACATTATTCTGTCATGAAATTCTACATAGTAGATAAGTCTGCATCTGTTTGAAAAAGAACTGCATCAGTCCAGTCCAGACAGTGACGTGATTAGCATGTGTATCTTGTCTGGAAAGTCACCGTGCGCAAACGTTTTTAAATCTAAAAAATCAATTAGAATGACAACTCAAGTCTTCTGTAAAACGTTGTTGACAATGCTGTCATTTGTGCTGTCAAAAAACTCTTAAAAGTCAGCATTTCCAAAGCTAATCATATTAGAGTTCGCAATTTGGTCAGGTCGGGTTGTGATTTCCCGACCCGCGGGTTGAGCGGGTAGAACTTTTGCGTAAAAATCCATGATTTTGACGTTAAATTTTTTGTCGAAAACACTTCGACCCGTTGCGAACTCTAAATCATATGCACAGAACAACTTGTGGCTGCTACTTTTTTTACACTGCGCGGAGGTGGTTTCAAAACAATTCTCGAGTAAGAACAAGAATCTGCTGCACTCTGGCTTGAGCTTCCCGCTGGCCCCACTCGCTGTTATTTTTACATCAGGCTGTTACTAAGTCAAGCATTTAATTTCACGCACTAATCATTCGAAGGACCTTGTATTTTTGGCATCCAACAACTTTGGAATTTTTCAGTTTATCAGCCTCTTGGCTCCTCATGTATTTTTTCCTTGTATTGTATATATACGTAATTTCTTCTGTGCACTTGAACGAAATATCCATTAATTTTCAACCTAAAAATCCACATTTCTCAAGATGCTCAACTCTCAAGATTTCTTTTCCATTTACACAGGTATACGTATATGTATATGTATACATACATTCATGATAGTAGTGAGGTAAATATGTAGACACGTCTTGCTAGGAAATGTTTTCAAAAATGTCATTTTTACAAAGGCCTTTTGGAAAGATTTTATTGCGTAATTCTGCCTCAAGCTGCTTATATGTACAGCATTATAGCCATCAGTAAAATTATATGCCAACGGCCGATTCATACTTTTCATTTTCTGCGCATAAATGTTGATGGCAGTTTGCCTAAAAATCACGCCATATGTTTGGTTTTCATGTTTTAAGTGTGCACTAGTTTCCAAAAAATAACTGCTGCGACTTGTTTATAACTTGTGAGTTTGTGTTTTTTCAAGTTAATCCGGGTAGGCGGGACCCCAAAGCCAAAGTTGGGGACTGTCAACCCAAAGTTTGAAAATTGTTTGAAAAAAAATGCCGAAATTTTTGAAATAACTGCCATTTTTACCCTCTTGCTCTAATTTTCGGAATCCTCCTCAGGACCTTCGATTTTGTGGGGGCTCACATCCCTCCCTTTTTACATATTCGTTTGCGTGGGATTGTTAACCAAACCGTTATCTCATTCTAATTAAATGGAGATCACGGGTAAGAAAAAAGTTCATGTGCCCATTTTGTTGTTCTTTGTTTCCAGTAATATTGTCAAAATGCGTCTCTCGGGCATTGGATCGGTGCTTGTTTGTAGTACATTCTGCTGATGTTATGTGATAAATTTTCTGCGTGGGTCTGCTTCAATTAGTTTTTTCACTCCCTTCTCTCGTGCGAGCCAGAGCGTTCAAGTCGTTCAATATATTAAGCCAAATTAGAGCATCGTAATATTTCATGGGATCATCTGACATTTGAGCAGTCTGCAGGCTTAAGGAAGACTGAGCTGAATATGTCTTTCTAAATAGTCTGTGAGACACATTATAGTGGTGCGGGGAAAAAAAACCCTACGCGTTTTGCGGGGAAAAAAACCCTAGTGCTTCCTGGCCGAACCTCACGACATAGGACCTTTTTGAGTATGCAGGTGGAAAGCGCATCCCAAACTGACTTACCACACCAATTTCTGTGCAGTTTTGAGGCCTGTAGCGTTTTTTATAAAATTTCAAAATTTTGCATGTTGAAAAATTCCAAAGTGACAAAATTTTCCAAATTTTTGACTTGTCATAATTTTTCACAAAAACACTTTTGACCAACGCCGTTTGCATTTTTCAAGAGAGTTACCTTTCCTCTATACTTCTGAAGCTCGAAAACCGTGAAAAACGCTGTGGTTGACCAGTGACTGGTCAAAGTTTGTGCGGGAAAAAAAACCCTATTGCGGGGAAAAAAAACCCTATTTTGTTTGGCGGCATTTTTTTGCTAAACTCACCCATTGTTGCTACTAAAGTTATTCATCTGGGCTAACAACATGCGTAGAGTTCATTAAAACCGTTTATTCGGCCGCAAAACGTCGTTTTTTGTCATTTTGGGCCATACCCCGACACCCCTTACGAAACCTGTTTTGATGATGTTTCACCAAAATTTGGCATTTTTTGCAATATTTAGGTTTTAGCTGCTGCGTACCAATTAAATCCAAGAATGATAGACGCGGGCGGTGTTTGTCCGCTGTTTCTCACGTAATAAGCGCAAAAATCTGTTTTTAATGCTTTTAAATACGGAAAAAATGCCTGTTTGGGCAGAAGTCATTTCTGCCAAAACGGGTCGATTTTTGAAGAATCATTGTGAGTCACATGGATGTCGCAGAAACGGTTTTTTTAGTCCATACTGCAGCCTAAGAGTTGTAGAACACGATGAAATTGTGTTTATATTCCCTGCTAATAGAACAACCAGAAAAAGTGATAGGGTTTTTTTTCCCCGCATTAGGGTTGTTTTCCCCCATAGGGTTTTTTTCCCGGAGGTTTCGAGACTCATTACTCAGAAACGTGAGTGGTTACAATCCATTTTATTAGTGCGGCCAAAGATGGCCGTTATAACAGCCACGAGCATTAATGGATCCGATTTATGTGGAGCACAGGACGACCCGAAAAGTTGAAAATAGGGTTTTTTTTCCCCGCACCACTATATATACTATCTACAGTCTCTTACTATCTTTATCGATATATATTTTTGTTCCTTCTAGAGAAGGAACTATTGTTTTGAAATCAACTCTGCGCAGTGTTATTATGGCAGCCACATGGTGATTGGCGCATATGATTAACACGTAAAGTCAGTATGGAAACTGACTGCTCTTTTTTT
This sequence comes from Trissonchulus sp. WLG1_4, assembly GCA_030248245.1. Classification (NCBI taxonomy): domain Eukaryota; kingdom Metazoa; phylum Nematoda; class Enoplea; order Enoplida; family Ironidae; genus Trissonchulus; species Trissonchulus sp. WLG1_4. The sequence goes on from JASANF010010847.1 coordinate 33,921, forward strand.
TGAAGGCTTTAATTTCTAATGACATAATGCTTAATAACACTTTTGCCTATGTATTGAGTTGTTATTTTGCTAAAATTCTGTAATTTGAAAACTAGCATTTTTAATTTTTCAGACACATGCTAATCACGTGATTGTCTAGACGATGTCTATGTTCATACTTTTTTCTACATAGTCATAACCAAACAACGATAGACATCGAAGTAGTGTAGTCGAGTGGTCAAAAGCGCTAGTCCAAAAGCTGTTGTTATCCTACTTCGAGGGTTCGAACCCCGTATGCTTTTTTGCAAAAATTTAGCTTTTGTCAGCATAAACTGTTTTGACAGGAGTTTTCTTTGTCAAATATGCGACTGCGTCCTGTAATCACGAGCAGTTCCAGCAATTATGGCATGATTTCTCGAGAAAATTGTTAAATTTATAGGTAATTTCAACACAAAAGCTGTGAATGTGAAAATCAAATGTACACAGATATTAGTGCATTCTATGCATGGAAATACACACAAGTAAAAGCGAAGCTGGAATTCCTATGGGTAAAATAAGCAGAATTTTCACTCAGCGAAGGAACCTTGCCCCCTTTTGGGGCCTGCTTGTTTTCACTTTCAGCAAGATGTAGTAGACAGTGCCAAGGAAGTTTGAGGATGCAGCCCCATAAGCTTGAGACACTTACGTTTTAGTTTAGTAGAAGCTCCCCCCATTCATGAACTCGCTGTCAGTCATGCCTAGCTAACTTAAGCCTCATCCGATGTTTGGTAAATAATTAGCATATAAGAGGCCTACCACAAGTGTGAATTGATTACTTAATAATAGCCGTATTCCAGGGTTGGCAAGTCTCGGGTTTGCAACCGAGACCGAGACCGAGACCAGGCAACCGAGACCACCGAAACGAGACCTACGAGACCGAGACCAGCCCTTGGGGGACCTTTTTTTCAAGTTTCAATTTTAAAAATTTGAGATACTTTGAAACGTGAAAAAATAGTTAAGGTATATACAAAAAAGTGACGATTAGGTTAGGTTGTATGAGTGTATGACTTGCGAAGTTGCGAGAAATTTAACATTGGAACGACCGGATGCATGAGAGTAGGAGAGTGACAACCGGAGAATAGTATTATTTTCCCGCTGTTTTGTCAACTTTTGGTTATTTTTAAAAGTTTCGCACACTTCTTCGTATACCACATTTTATAGTGCATTGCATACACATATTTTCACTTTGGCAGGCTGACTCAGGTGCCAGCGTAGAATCGTCCGTGCTGGTGCAGTAGTGCTACTATCGGAAGTTCTGATAAGTGATAGCAGCATCATCACGGACCGGAAAAGTTTCTCACGCTGTCACAGTTATGTGGGGGAAAGATTTCATGCCCCAACCACTCCATAGCCCAAAAAGTATTTGATTGTACTTAGGTTTTTTCAGATATATACTTAATGTTTTGACATGTGTTGAGAGGTTGGGGCTTAAGAAATTCAATTAAACTGCCACCCAATTCGAGATTAGTAAAGTCGCAGAAGCCAGCAAATTTTTAATTACAAATCAGCTACAAAGGTAGCACTATTTGGTATATAACTGATGGTCAGTATTTTTACTGCTTAACATAAGAGCTTCCACATACAAATGCAACATCGCTAAGTCAGACAGACAACCCATTTTAGCTCAAACTTTAATATAAAATCTAGCTTGATATACAAAGTTTAAACTTGAAGGTAGCCAGAGTTTGCCGGTTAACTAACATTCTTCTGCAGCAGACAGTTTTAACCATTTCATGCTTGGCACTCTGTTTGGAAACTTAAATTGTAAAAAAAATCTGTGATTTTGGAAAATTTTGAAAACTTCAAGTCTCATCTGAAATACCGAGACCACCCTATGGCAGGTCTCGGTTTTGCTACCGAGACCGAGACCGAGACCAGCCTAGTCTCGGGTTTTTTACGAGACCGAGACCGAGACTGCCAACCCTGCCGTATTCTCCTACTAGACCAATAATCCGGCGAGCTTTGCAAAGTTATAATATAACTCATGGGAAAAGGAATGCTTTGTTTCGCACTCATTAGCCTTGTGCATGATTTTTCCTCTATTTTCCTACCGAACTAGCTGGCTGTAAATATTAATCGACTTTGCCGTTAACGTGGTACATATTATAATTTATCATTCTCACATACTGTTCTAGGAGCAGCCACGGACGCCTTTTCTATGGGGTTGGGGCGACCGTGTATGAGATTATATATACCGTATGATAGCACGCTATCTCTGGATTATTATGTCTGAACTAAGTTCAGACTACAGAGGTATATACACAGAAAGTATCCTGCTGAAGGCCAGATTCCGCTAATACAGACGCTTTAGGATGGTCTCCAGAGCTACAGAAGCAGCCTCTGCTCCCTAGCCTGCCTTCAAGCGCAAGCTGCATACTTGGAACATCCTATTGTCTGCTACCCACACCTATGTAGACCGTCTCTCAAACTCAACTCTCCACTCAGCCAACTTATTTAATATTGCATAGAAGACCGAATCGTGAACTTTCTTTTATATATTGCTGCTCTTGTATACAGTACACGTATATATATGATTATGGATTATTATATATTATTATATAGCCGTCTACTTGAGCGCTGCTTATATGCTTCACCTCATCACAATGGTCTGTTATATTCTGTTTGGTCGTCCTTTCTCGCCTTTATAAAGCCCGAAATCTAGCATGAGCCATTCCTTAACAGCTGAGGCGGCAGTAGCCACTGCTAACTCTGCTGCACGAGGCAATACCCATTCTCCAGCTCCCTTCAGCACTGCAGACTCTACTTACGGGGACAGTGGGAGTCTAGCCGGAGATGAACCCGCGGACATGATGGGGAAAAGTGGGACTTTTCCCGGCCCCAATTCCGGTCCCATGGGAACGCTGGATAGTGGTGGGAGGTCCCCGATGGTCCCTGGCGAAAATGGAATACATGCAGAGGATAGAAGGGGGCCAATGAAACAACGCAAGCGACGAGCCAGACCCCTCGATCCGCTGAATACCTCCCCGACCTCCACGAAGGTGACTGACCCCTCGGCTGTGACCTCAACGGGTTTGGCCACAGCAAGTGTGGTGGGAAACTACTCTAAACACAAATCCTACTCGTATACCGACCTGGATCGCATGAATATAAACCCAAGGTTGGATTGTTTTTTGCGCAGTTTCTTTGCGTGTTTTTTAAAGGAAACTTACTGGAATGAGTGGATATATATATATATATATATATATATATATATATATATATATATATATATATATATATATATATATATATATATATATATATATATATATATATATATATATATATATATATATATATATATATATTTATATATATATATATATATATGTTTTTTTTTGTCACGCCCAGAAGGTGTTCGAGCACAGGGTGGTGCACAGATTCACCTCTTCCTTGTGTTGAAGTTATACCAGGCTGCGAGTAGTAACTCCAAAACAAGAGAATTCCTAAGCTACTTAAGGGTGGGGAGATCCCTAATTACCATGATCAGTTCGGGGTTTTAGGATAAATTTAGGGCGAGGTTTGAGACCTGACTTCCGATCCCGCAAGCGGGGTACAGTCGTGAAAGTCCCAGATTAATATTTTACTTAAATATTTTATTTGGTCATGACTCATGAGGTAGTGGCTTCCTGTTGCTGTTTTTTGTCAATATTTGTGGTATTGCTGCTGCTTTCGTCGTTGTATTGGTAGTAGTTGCTGCTACTTTAGTCGTTGTGTTGGTAGTAGTTGCTGCTGCTTTAGTCGTTGTGTTGGTAGTAGTTGCTGCTGAGACTCAGTCGTAGTTACTAAGGTAACGTCGTGCCATGGAAATACAGCTGAATAGTTCGTGCTGAAATAACTCAGTCTATATTAACCTATATTATTAACCAATGCCTGTTTGACAGCAGTTTTTAAGCTGATAAGTGATAAGATAGCGTTTCAGTGTTTCTGATTTCTCGTATGTACTCCATAGTAGTGTGCAACATGTTTATAACATGTCCATCGTGTGTAACATGTGTATTTGTCAAAAAATGTCGTCTCAATTTACTTGGTTTTTATAATAGTTTTTCCTCCCATTGATGTTTTAGTTACCACGGAAAAGTGAGTTTGAGTCTTGATCCATTTTTTCGTTGAGCCCCTCCCTTTATAGTTTGTGACATAACAGTATTTTAATACTTCCATTAGCTATTATGATAAGCGGAGGTCAGCTAACTGGTGTATTTGGTCTGATAAGAATCACTTTTCTACATGTTTATATGTAATTTTGCTTAGGGTGTTAGTTTTCTTTTGTAATATGAGATAAATGGTTACCAAAAAACATGGATTTAACTTACAGAGATTTGTCTTTCTCTCGAGTGAGGTATACTGTACATATTCTTTTATTATTTTCTATGGCTAGGTGATCAGGGCCCGGTTTCATAAAAGATCAGTTGCGATTCATTAGTAACACTGATATAAGCTAGAAAATAAGTTATAACTTTGCGTTAACTTAATTATTGAGTTGGAAATTTTTACAACATATTGCCAATATGTTAGATAATAAGTGTGTAAAGTTTTGTTACGTTTGCTTGAAGCCAACAAAAGTCTAGCTAAGTCAAAGTCATTCATTAGTTCCAAATATTAGTAAATATTAGTGGTTTTGAAAAATTCACTAATATTTGCAACTAATGAATGACTTCAAGCTAGCTATAGTTTTCACTGGATAACTTGACTATTATGAGATTTGAACCGTACGTGGTATACATATTGACTACCTGTCATGAAAATTTCTCGCAAATATTGTGTATAGGCCAAGCTATACTCGATTTTCTATGTTGCGCCAGTGTTACTAATGAATCGCAATTCATTGTTTATGAAACCGGGCCCAGTACTTATTTTGCAATGATTTCAAGTCAAGGCTCTGACACCATATAGTTTGTGTTATATCAGTATCAAAGCGGCGCATGCTTTTTTAGAAGATTTTAAAATAATTAGATTGGATACCAATCAGAGCTGCAGAGTCATATAAATAGTTTGTTACGTCATTCTTTAAATCAGTCATTATTTGATTTGAGAACTTATATACCTTACCCTTTTCCCTTTTTGTTTTTCTCCATCGTTTTGGAA
>JASANF010010848.1:0-23579 GCA_030248245.1 Trissonchulus sp. WLG1_4
TATATTCATCATTATATCTGTCTAATTTGTCGCTTAATAAACGTAAGTTATACCTGTTACTGTTTTACATTTAATCGTAGTAACACCCTAGCTACACAAGTGCACAACGCAATGCTAAGAAGACCTGGTCGAGAGCCCACTGTGATGGGCCACAAAATGTGCATCGGGTGTTTCGCCCGCTAGACGACGGTACTACCGTAAAACGAATACCCGGTCACAACAGCATTATTTAAAAGCATAACTACTATAGAAAGAAATAAGAAAGTCAAACTACCATTTCTTTCTCTTTTTCCGAAAACGAAGACCGAATTAAATTTCTATTTTCCAAGGCTTTCAAGTCAATTTCATCATCTTTACGTTTTTTTCGTGGCTTTGGGACTAAAATATTAGGATAAGTTTTATAAAGCAACAATATCTCAATCAAATGATATGTACTTTGGGTAGTCAATTAGTCTCTATACAGAACGGGGCTCAGTTGCGGAAATTTTTCTAAAATCTAGACGCAGCGTCTTGTTTTATTTCAAAAATAGAAAATAACGATGACAGGTTCAACTCGCTACCACAGAGCTGATGCAAACAGTCTGAACCAGAGTAGTGTAGTACGAATTTCATCTACTTGTGGCCAGCGTGGTTGAGTGGTTACGGCATTCGGTTTTTTATCTAAAGATTGGATGATTGAATTTTATAGTCTAACAAAAGTATGTATCGAACTTCATTGCTTTATAGCAACTTAGACGTTTGAGGTAACCCCCATAATGTACACATCATTCGAAAGCATTTTTGATGGAGATTATTATAAAATTAAGATACTTTACAAAATTTAAAGCTAAAAATTTTAATTCAAATTCCTAATTATTTGAAACCTAACGTATTATACATCATTCGATAGCCCTTCACATTCTGTGTCGCACGATAAATACAACATGACTATGCACCTGTCAAAATTCTATTGAAAAACGCATTTTTAGTCCCTTTTTTCACTGTATCTCAACAAATACTTGACCAAACCCGTCAGATTTTACACCAATCGACGCGCTGTGACCTCGCACGATCTGTGGTTGTAATGAAATTTTCATAATGAAAAGTGACACCAAATTTTTCAAATATTCGTCGCGTTTACTTATTTTTTAGTTATTTTTCAGTTATTTTTCAGCATGTTTTGTTCATCATTGGTTAAAATAATTCATTACCACTGACATAATAGTTCAGCTCTTTAGCTTCCATTTGATAAAAACATGCCCTTTTGATTTAATTGAGCAAAGTTATGCGGCTAAAAGAAATAGCAGTTTTCATCACTTGTCAAAAATTAGTGTTTGGTCAGCGTGTCATGTGCATGCCTATTGTCTATAAACATTCTACGCGCTGATATGCGTGTACGAAATTTTGTGGGGGCACAAATATACTGTGAATCATGAATGAGTTTTTTGCATAACTGTGTTCAATTAAATAAAAAGCGCAAGTTTTTGGTATCAAATGAAAGCTAAAGAACTGAACTATTTCGTGCTAATAAGACAATAAGTATTTTAACTAATTTTAAACAAGTGCAAAAAAATGACTGTGAACCTGACAAATTTTGAAAAATTTAATGTCCAATTTTGAAATTTCATTACATTCACAAACTGCGCAAGGTTACAGCGCATTGGTGCAAAATTTGTTAGATTTGGTTAAGTATTAGTTGAGTTACAGCAAAAAAAGGTCCGAAAATGCCGTTTTTCAACGGAAAAATAAAAAATTTAAAAAATCAATAACTTCTGACAGGTGCTGGCTATACTCATGTTGTATATATCGTTCGACGCAGAATGTTAAGGGCTATCGATCGAATGATATGTATAATACAAACAGGCAAAAAAATTTCATTGGATTAAAATTTTTTGTTATAATGTTTTTAAAATCATTATAAAAATGCCCCCATTGGGCATCGCTGAGGTTAGAATAAGAGGTTCTAAAGCGGAAAAATGCAATTTCGCTCGTTAAAGATAATGGACAAGTTTGCTGTGAATAGGAAAAATTCATTTTGTTCAAGTTGGTGGACAAGAGCGATCAGAATAGCCAGCCCCATGACACATTAGCGCTTTCTGCACCCTATTCGCGCGAATTATTCGTAACCGTCAGCTTCCGAAAACGCTAATATTACGTTAGATTGTAACAGACACGCAGAAATTTTTAAGTATTTCGTATCTAGCGCGTGTCGTAAGAGCGAGTATCAATCAGTTGTAGTTTGATCTCATTAACATAAGCTTGATTGCATATGATACTACAATACAAACCATATATTAATTGGTCGAATTATTACAACGTAATATATACTGTAATGTCCGCACCGGCCTTGGCATGGGCTGAACAGTTCGCCTATTTGGTATTTAGTTATCATTTATATATTGTCACTTTCTGTTATTGGTCAACAGTAATTTCTGCATCGGTCTACAAGAGTACACAAACCTTTTCAATTCCAAGAAGGCAAAAAGTCTAACTATATTGACTTTTTATAATCCGCGCGAATAGGGTGCAGAAAGCGCTAATGTGTCATGGGGCTGGCTATTCTGATCGCTCTTGTCCACCAACTTTAGCAAAATGAATTTTTCCTATTCACAGCAAACTTGTCCATTATCTTTAACGAGCGAAATTGCATTTTTCCACTTTAGAACCTCCTATTCTAACCTCATTGATGTCCAATGGGGGCATTTTTATAATAATTCTATGCGTTTTTCCGCTTTAGTTAAAACCAATGACATGCCAACTTGTATGTACTTATAAATTACCCCTATCGACAGCAAAATCTCAATTTCGCCCATTTTGACCCCTTTAGGGGGGGAGGTATATACCCTGAAGGGGCCATAGGGAGCTCCTGGAAGGTCCTAGGCTAAAACAAACACCATAAATTCGTGTTCAGGGGCATAAATTATTATCCCTAGCGACATCAAAATCTCAATTTCGAAAATATGACTTTTTAGGACCCTGTAGGGTGGTGCCCTGAGGGGGCGTAGGGGGTTCAGAGGGGTCCTAGACGAAACTGGACCTTGGATTCGTGTTCAGGGGCCAAAATTACCCCTAGACACATCTAAATCTCAATTTCGAAAAGTTGACCCGACCCCTTAGGACCCCTAGGGGGGGGGGGGGGGGTACCCTGAGGGTGCATATAGGCGGGTCCAGGGGGGTCCTACAAACTAACCTCAGATTCGTGTTCAGAAGCCCAAATAACCCATAGAAACGAGATTTTATGAAAAAACTCGAAAGAAAATTTTCGACCCCAAAAGTACTTTAGGTCACTTTTTGACGAGACCTAAGACTTCTGCCAATTTGCCTGGGGTGCCAAACCATACACGACGCTGACCAAACAATATCAACTGACAGCCCTGCACGTATTTACTGTGTCATGATAACAATACAGCGCGAGTGATCAGCCATTAAAGCGTTATACATGACAAAGTCACGAAAAACCATGTTTTCAAGGCTGCCAGAGGGGGGTGTACCAGTTCTGGCTACTAGGAAAATCTGACAGCAAAACTGTGGGCACCCTGCAATGCACAGTATATGGGTTTATGTTCGCATACAAAACTACAGACCTCCATCTATAACCGTCTTGGCTGTACTGTCTATAGGTAGCCTACCCACGCAATACACGTGAATTACCTTCCGAGCCCCCTCCCCAGCGCTACAATTACACGATCGACTTCAAAATAGCAGATGCACTATAGCACCACTACACTACCCAGCATGCAAGAGATGGAGGCTACCTTACTTGCGTGACTTCTCAAAAGTTGGTTAGAAATTTTTCGGACTTCGATTTTTTTCTCCAAAAAAATGGGGTTTCCCCCAAAAAAAGGGGTTTCCCCCCTCCCAGCAGAGACCGAACGGGGACGAAATTGAAAAAAGTGGCCCGTCACTTTGCAACTTTGGCCAAACTAAATGTGAAAAATATATAATCATGACAACCCTACAAGCGTCCGGTCCGGTAGAGCTGTTGAAAAAAAAAGACGGAAAGTGTCAAGTTTGCAAAAGTCTTTTTTTCATATCTCAAGTTAGACTCAACCAATCTCACTGAAATTTTGCAGGCATATAGCCTTCCACTAGGCGGATACACACACCAAATTAAAAGTCATTCGCCTGCATCTATTTTAAGTTATTAAAAAATTAAATTTCAAAAATCCGCATTGAGTGGATTTTCTCCTATTCTAGGGTTGGGCGCTGTCGCGCCAACCCTGATTATTTTAATTTAACAAAAATCTCCATCAAAAATGCTTTCGAATGATATAGACATTATGGGGGTTACCTCAAACGACTAAGTTGCTTGAAGCAATGACGCTCGATACATACAGTAACGATTTCATTAATTCCTGAGCAAAATATTAGGGCCACATTGCTGGTGCGACTGCCAACCCAACAGCCCATCCTCATCGGATCGCTTAAGGGTGCCAATGCTATGTAAGAAAGTAACAGTGGACCGTGAAGGCCATTATGCTTGCCCCCCTTCCAAGAGTGTAGTCATTCTAGAGAGTGGCGACTCTGACGTTTCAGTGCTTTGTAACGGAGATGAACAACCGAACCGAGGGCGGAGACGCCAAAGGGTAGTTACTATTACCTGTACTCTTTTTACCTACTTATTTTTTAATGATGTGAAAAAGTAAAAAAACTACTTCTGGGTCCATGATCGGCTTTGCTGTCAGGCTTTTTCAGTTTCAGCAAACTTTTCACGTCTCGTTCGTCTTTGGTCGCTTGTGTTGGAGTTTTCTTGGGTTTTATCACACTTGGTTTGCTTGAAACTAAAATACTACAGAATACTTTTGAAATAGAATGATATGCTGAATACTTTTCAAATCGATATAAATTAACAAAGTAACTAAAGTAACGTAACGAAAACGCAGCCTCAAATTAAAAACATAGCTACTTTAGCTTTCAACAAAATCTTTGCGCTCACATTCTAAATCAAAATAACACCATCTTCAGGCCGAAAATTTTGAAATATCGAGTTCATTAGTTTTTCACAATTTAATGTCCAAAGGAACCCTGTTATCTTCAAGTCTTGTCGTAACTGACCCTTCAAAATTGTGTTGGACTCCGTTTCATTTTGCATATCCTGAATCACCTGAGGTGCAATTCGACGCCTACGTTTAGAAAAACCTTGTTTACCTGAAAGAAATACAGCAAAACTTGATAAACTGTCATCTGCTGAAAAATACTAAAATAAGGAACATTTAACTGTGATTCATTTGAAATTTCCTTTTCATGCAAGCATCTCAACTCAAGCGAAAATGTAATCTTCAAGTCTCCAGTTTAATGTAGCTAAGCGTAGTGTTATAGTTAATGGTTAAAGTAACTACTTGCTAAGATTAGCAGTTCGACTGCTCTGAACATTCCGACGTAAGTTTAAAGTACGTTAATCGTTTTCAGCTTTACCTTTACCTTTACACGTACTTTTACCACCAGGCAAGGATAGCCTAACTTTACCCACGGGTCATTTTGAGCAATGCGGTTTCAGATCTCAAAAAATACGATCCCCCGCATAATCAACAACGTACTTTCTAAAGCTGGTACCACAGATCTCAAGTACGATCCCCACAGGGTGCTGAGATTTTGCGTTCGTTTCATCACTTCTGGCTCAGTCAGAGTGATACGCTCGCTGAGCATGTCCAGGAACCAGCGGCACAGATTCGTGCCGTTGGCCACCCAGCTCATAGGACGATATCTGAAATACAAATTCATTAATACAAATGTAAATATGTTGTCATTTGTAAAGCTACACACAAGAACTTTTATTTTACAATAAAAGGCGTATAGTCGAAACATTTCACAGCTAATTTAGTCAAAACGTTTCACGGCTAATTACTTTTTCAAAATGAACATAACGTCAGCTAGAAACTACAGCAATAAACTAAGGTTATAATTCCTAACTTTAGACTTACAATTTTCTTGAAAGTTAGTGAAACACTTTATTATATTGATGGTAGTGTTTCAATCCAAACTGTATAAGTGTTCGTTCATCAAACTTTTTAGGCAAACTTAAGTGCTAGATTGTGAATTCAAGCCAAAAAGTATGTGTATGATCTAATGAAAATTAAATAAATAAATAAAAAACAATCATCAAAAACTATCTGTGTTGGCAACAGCAAACAGCATCCGTTATTGGACCTACAAGAATAGGAAGGAAGGGAATCCAGCCGCGCCGTCTCTGGGATCGGGCGGAATGGCGTCTTCCACCACCTCGCCCAGGTTCAGCTGTTGTTCGGCCACCAAATCTCGCAGCGCCGCCTCATGATGTCCGCTCCCGTGCACGTCCAGGAATGCCTGATCTGTCAAAGCATATTGAACGATTAGGCTCCATTCATTCTTACTGCCGTATGTCCGTGTAGCCGGCAAAATTACGAATACGTCACGCAACTAATAGTGACGTTAATAATTACGTTTTTTCGTAATTTTACTGGATGAAAGGACATACGGTTGTAAGTATGAATCCAGCCTTAGAGAACCAGTACTTAAGTCTGACCAGAAATTGCTGAACCATCAGAGAAGACAGGCGGGGTAATCTCTGTTTGTGATTACTCGCTGTAGCCTTGATGCTAGCAATTCGTTCTTTTCGTAACGAAATAACGTCTTTCTTTTTGTCTCAGGGTCCAGCGCTTGTTGGTCAGACACTCAGAACGTCTTTCTCTTTGTCTCAAGGTCCAGCGCTTTTTGGTCAGACACTCAGACTATAGAAGCTAACAGTCAAAAAGTCGAAAATAGAAGCGCTATAGGCAGTCCCATGGTCATTTGCATGCAGTGAGGTTTCAGTCACCTGATGAAACGCACAGAAGACTTTAAGGGTGGAATGCATAAAGGCAGTCTAACGTTAAAATCAGTCTAAGGCGTTCTATTTCAATACTTTAAAATATCGTGACGAAAAATTCGACACGCATTACATAGGTTAACATATTGCCTTTAGACTGCGTTTAGCAATACTGAACTAAGACTGTCTATGGATTCCACCGTGAAACTTCAGGAATAGAGATCAGACTAAACTATAACCCAGCTCATTCCCTAACTATCGCTGAAAAAAATTTAGCATGCAGGCTTAACAGTAGCATGCATATGCATACTAAGTCAGTTTAGTCTGACTTAAAATCCATCCGCTAAAGTTAAGTCCCTTATGCAGAACTTCACAAGTTATAGATGATGTTCTAGACAACACTAACAGATTCCTATCTCTTTTTCCTATCTCCTATCCTAACAGAACATTTTTTACAGAACCGCCTTGCTATTGGTAACATGTTTACTCATTGACAACACTGTACATACCCTCTGCAGTAATCTGATGTTTCATGCCAAGCTGAGTGCTAATGCAGACCGCTCGCAAATGCTGCCAGAACAGAATCACAGAGGACTGGCTGTCGAATTCGTAGCGATACTCTTTGTACTGCTCGGGCGGCGGGGCGACCACAGCGTAGCCGGGAGGGGCGCAGCTTGTGTCACGAACCACCCCTTGCCGACAAATATAGTAGAAATTCTATAAAATAGAGTTAGACAATCTGATTCCTAGTTATTATTCTCTACAACTATGCTTGCATTTTAAAAAAAATTTGTTCACTGGATTAGAAACTAGAGAAAGTTTATGACACTTGAAGAAAAACTAAACCGTGTCATCTACATTTGCATTTAAAATTTTATAAATTTTATCTGATCTTAAGTTGAGTGTTGTGAATTTACTCTAGTTAATCTAATACAGTTAATCTTTAATAAAGGGTTTTAGTTGAATGTGCTTTGTGCTGAATGCATTCGTTCGCCAGTTATCTGATACATTGAAAAAGAACGCATTTCGCTAAAATACTATACGTAGCAATTGACCATATCCAAAACTTCTGTTAAAGCAAAATATTGACGGTCCACAAACAAGATCATACATTTTTTCAACTGTAGTCTAAGAACGACTAAGCGGCCGCTAAAGAAACAAACAGCTCCATTATTTGTATAATTACAGACACATAGTTGGTACGCTTAGTTGATAAAAGTTAAAGTCGATTTGCTTCAATCCAGCCGCATTCTAGCAATTTTTATGAGCACACATTAAGGTTAGAAGGAGATGGAAATTGGAACCTCTCGCTCTTCCTCAAAATCCAGGTTCCAGGGGGGGAGTCCCAAAACAGAGCAAAGTGGGTAAAAAATGTCAGATTTATATTCATGAAACTCAATAAATACACTAAATTTATTATCTTTTCCACTCAACAAGTAAACTAATTTCAAAGTAAGTACAGTGCAGAGCAGAAAACTGTTCCTCACAGAAAACCTACATTTTCTTTGGTCATCACATTACCACATCTCAGATTGGGTCCACTATAGAGCAGGCCCATTCCAGCCATAATATTGAACACTCCCTCTATGGCCGTCAAATGCCGTCTGCCGAGCATCAGTGACGCCCGCAAGGCCGCTGGCAGGTCAGACACCAGCACGTGACGTTTGACCGGGTCCTCTAACCAGGACACCAGGTCGGGATGCTGAAAGAATAATTATTTAAAGGATCTTTGTGAAAGGGAAGAGGACATATTGTCATGAAAACCATACCACGAACCCAACCCTTTACTAAGTTCCTTTGGGGTAGGGCTGGGGACGATATCCGGAAGGTGGGACGGGTCGACCCGACCCTCTTGTAAACCAGTCCCTGCCCAAACAGCTGCTTAGCGGCCCAAAATCGAGTAGTCGGGGTAGAGATTTTTTAAGATTTATAAGAGATCGCGTAAAACCACTGCTCACCTCGTACACGACAGGAACCAATAAAATGAATAACGACAACGGAATGACTAGCTGAAGATCACCGAATAAAAACCAGCCTTTAGGGACGCCTAAAATACACAATTATTTGATACAAAAAAATTGTGTTGTCACTTTCACTAAATGCATAAACTATGTTTCTGCCATGAAATCTGGAATCCGCGTTCAATTGCCCTCTTGTTAAGTTTAAGAATGTCTTTGCAAGTTAAGCAAGCCGCTGACTGTCTTTAATCCATATCAAGTCCGTTTCAGCACCATAGACCGTTATTAAGTTTCTAAGTACCCAAAAAAAGTAAACCAGTAATTTTTATTATATCATCAACAGTGCAAAAAGTCAATACCGACCCGCAACCGCTGGCAACTGTGGCAAAAATCGCTTCCAGCTAAGCTCATTGACATAGACGGGCAGTAGGGCGACATCCGGTGGGCTTTCCTGGGCCACATAAATGTCATGGCTTAGATCGGTTCCGTTATGGGAGGCCCCCTCCATGATGACTTTGCCGCGGAACTGAAAACGGTCCGCAAAACTCGGCCCCTCCCCTTCATAGTTGTGCAGAAGATAGACCAGAAATTCGTGCAGCATCAGGCAGCGAAGCATCTTTGGCTGGTGACCCAGTTTCATCGGGGTTTGCTGAAATTGTAGAAAATGATGCCATACTTACACAGATCGATGTCCCTTCAGCCGGCAGAAATACAAACAAAATCACGCCACAAACTAATATTGTATATCAAAATCATGGCATGAAATTTTTCGTAATTTTGCCGGCTGAACGGACATACGGTTATTATTAAGTATGAATAGACACTAATTTAATATGTGGTATACTGTAACAACGTAATGAATTTCGTGGGATCCGACCGATTTAGACAGAGCTTTATTAACAATATCTGAAAGAGAACTAGTTTTGACTGAAGCTAAACAGGCAATTATTATAATTGGATGGGAATTAATGCAAATTTGAAAGACGTTAACATCAATATAACTTACCGGATGATAAGTGAGTATACTCTTCAGTTCAGCGGTTGTTTCTTCCTGACTTCTTCCCTTGGCTTTCAATTCCCCCTGAAATAGAACACATTTTCAATATGTAAATTCTATACTCAAAATAGCTCAATAATTATGGAAACAACTAATCGTAAATTCAACTAAACTTATGTAGAGAGGAAGGCCAGGAAGAGTACTATAACGATGCAGAGTAAGCAGACTAGCGCATTAAAATAAAGGGATATTCATGTGCTTAAAAACAACTACTTAAATCTTCCACAAATACTATAAAACTTTAGTGCCATCCACCCAAAACATCTTACTTTACGTTCAGCCAAGATTTGTCGATAGGAAATCGGTTTTTTCGGATTGGGTTTGGGAACGAAAACCGAGGGTGCCGGCTGTCGTGGGGCAACGGTGACGGAGGTAGACGCACTATCGGTCTCGGTTGGTTGTTTTTGTCCAGCCCCGGTGGCACCTGTTTGTGACAAGTCCAGGTCGCGGATTTCAAATCGCATATGGCTCGCTTCCATTCTCAGTCGCGTTTCCTGAATGGCCTTGATTAGGCACGGATTATCCCCCTCAATGTTTGGGGCGCAATAGAAACGCATCTAGAAAAAATTATTAGCCATCACTAGACTATAATCCTTCATCCAGCCTGACTCATACAAAAAAATCTGCAATTATATACATAAAATAGACCAATGCTTTCCTTAAGTCCATATCAACCAGCCAAGCACCAAAAAAATCAATGACACAATACTGTTGGGACTTAAACTGAATCATCTCACAAACATTTTTAACCTCTTTAGACTGTCCGCCTTGATAGAAATTTGAGATGTGAATTTTCAGCAAACCCATCGCCTCCAGAGATTGTGCCAAAGCAGCTGCCGTCCGCCGGTCCACAGTGCAGTCTGAGCCGTGCACCACCATGCCTGCATTCACCGTCTGAAAAATAAAAAAAAAAAATTTAAAAAAACTTGGTCATTGTTTTGTCAACACTCTATTTTGAAGAATTATTAATTAATTATCTGGTTCTATAAGGCAAAATTATTAACATCAATGTCTTTAGTATCAAGGCAGAAATCACCATAACTTTAGTATATATAGTAAGGTTCCACAACCATACCTCAAAATGCAAATAATTTTTGAATGCAAAAAACTGTTAAAAAGCCGACTGTCTTACCTTCGTTAGATTAGCCAGAAAATCAATAACCGGCGTGGTTCTCAGAGCGCGTACGATCACAAGCATAGTTCTGATTTTGCGTTCCGTTAGTGAAGGATCTAACAAAAAACCAAATAGTTGATAGCCTAAATAAATTGACCAGTGTGAAAAATAAACATCAAGATCTTCTAGGATAAGACACGCAACACTTTTCCGATGCGCGGAAAGGACAATACGTTGCGAAAGAAACTTACAGATTCACAAAAATATTTGGTAATAAAAGTATGGTTAATAAAATTTATTTAATCATGCACTGCTCTTTAAAAAACTACCAATAATCCAATGATATTCAAACAAATCCAAATCGCAAACTATCTCACCCTCGAGATTTAAAGCAACGCCAGTTTCCAATTCAAATTCTCGGCCAATATCACGCAAGGGATTTTCTACTTCCGGACAAAGATATCTGCATATAAGCATAAATTGTATAATAAATAAGTATATAAGCAGAAATAATAATGGTCAACGTGAAAGATATCTGTTAACCATCACAAATATTATGAGCAAATGAGACATAATATTCTACTATAGTACTATACATAACAAACGACAGCGAAAAATTTAGTTCAAGGGAAGAATTCGTCTCCCTGAGCAAAAAAAATTTGGTTGTCAACAGACACCCTACATCCAGCTAGTCTCATCCAGTGAAAAACCCAAGCTTTTTTTAGCGTAGTTGATGCCCAACAGAGTTTTTTCTCAAAAAAACGTCTGCAAAAATTATCGTGTACCACCCATAAAAACTGTACAGTAGTTATCTTACTTAATCACCCTGACTTTAGCAATGGACACAGAGGAGGTTTTGAGCAGGTTGGGATGCACGTTGAGCATGGACTGCATTTTGCGATGGACCTGTTTGGAGGGCATGCCGATCACGTCACCGATTTCGCGACACGACAAACCCTCCGAGCCCGACTTCCGAATGGCGTCCATCACCGTGAACATCACCGTTCGAAGCGGCTGCTGGTGCACTGCTGAAAACAACACCGACATAAACATTTAGATCCAGCACTATTACATAAAATATATTCAATTTCCCGCTAAAGAGAACAGTAAAATTCTACTAGAAAACTAAGCTATGACATGATTTTTCACGTAATTTTGACGGCTAAACCAGAATACAACTACAACAAGTGAACACTGAGTATCCATCATGAAACAGTAAGTTTTGACTATTTGCATAAACCATTTTCATCCACCCCTTTTTTCAAAACTTTGTTTTGTAGGGTTGGCTATCTCCCCTAAGCACGAGGCAACCCGATGCTGTGTGTTGCTAAGACTTGGCTTAGGTATATATATTTCAGTGTTGTGTAAGCTTCCGCAGTTCGTTCTAAGCCTAGACACGTAGATACCATAGAAGACGGGTCCACCTCATGAGCAAAACCCTTAACTTCTCAGCTACACTTCTTCCAATCCCATACCGTTCTCAAATGCTCTATAAAACTCTGAGAATATTTAAATGTGCCAGTAGAAGTGGCATTGGATCGAACTCCCAGCCTCTACCTTCATCACAGAACGCCTCGGCGCCCATGCTGTCGTCTTCCTCCCCCTCCGGCGGCGGTTCCTCTTCCTGTCCCTGTTCATCGGGCATTTTGACCAGTTTATACATGGCCACATTCACCGAGTGCCCGGCCAGCACTTGTTGACAGTTGATGGCCGACTGGGCTACGTCCTCTTTGGCGGTGGAACTATCCAGATCCAGATCAGCGTCATCGTCGCCTAAGATATAAAAAATACATTAAAAACGTGAAAAACATAAAAAAAAGTTTGCAAGTAGATGATATACAGAGGATTTTTAGATGAGCTAATCAATATCTGCAGTCTGATGTACCAATAGTCACGGATTGATTAGCTAACTCTCGAATATTACACAAAAGTTATTACACTGATAAACACAGAGCCAATTTTTCGAACAGATCAATGATTTTTAACCAACTTTGCATTTCATACTTGAGATAATTTACTACCATGTCCGTTTGCCGACTATATAAAACCATGTTAAACCGCGTCTACAACCTAAACGAACTATATATACATTAAATAAACATACTACAGTTGTACATATACCCTATTAATATCTTTAGAAACACAAAATACCTACCTATATACATCAGAAAACCTTATAAACCCCAGAGAGAAAAATCAGAGCACAGTAATAGTAAACAATGATATTACACATGTTTCACAATGAGGAAACTGTTAACAGAATATTCTGACAGACAAAAAGGTCACATTAAAGATCGACTCATGCGTTTTTACAGTAAGAGATACGGGGTTGGCTTTCAATTTTTAAAACAAGTCTAGTTATTGTCAAATATTTCGTTCGTATTTCTTACTAAAGCATGAAATCACCATGGTCATAAGTGATTTAGTACGACGTGATAGGCACAATAGTCGACAGAAATTGAGAAAAGCATATTATTATAATTACTAGATGAAAAGCATGAAAAGCTTTCTAAAAAATGAAAAACGTCCACATGAATCAACCTGAAGTTTATAGCAAATGTAGCAAGTCGTTAGTCATTAGTTCCAGAAGTTTAGATGTGAAATCAGCTGTGAAGAGATAGTGAAAAATAGCTATAGTAATTTAGTATTGCAGGCAGACTCCAAAAAGAAGTTAACATCAATGGATTAGAAGTTAATGCAAAAAATACTTAATCCAACTCACGCGCATGCTGACTTTGTGACCTTTTGTTGTGATACAGAATATTCGACGTGCAATTATATTGATCCTTAATTTGCATCCAATACTTGCCTTCACCCTCCCCTTCTAGTTCATCGGGTGACATTAAAATATCCCCCTCCGCTCCGGCGGGGTCTGCCTGACTTAATCCTGCTAAGCCGCTTGAGCCGGGTAATCCACCAGACTCTTCCACGCTAACTCCCTCAGCGGCCTGCATATACACTCCGCCCGTAATCTCCTTAATCCGTTCATACTGAGCGGTGATCAGCTCATAATACTCTCGACGCTCCATCACGCAATTTTCACGCACAAATATACCAGGCTGAAATCGGGCGGCCCGACACAGACGTGCCTTACAGTTTTTCTTCATGAGCAGCTGAAATATAAATGTCGAATAGTCCAGACCTAGCTTAAGTTGATTGACACTTGGCAACATTAGACCTAGTTCATAATTGTACGCGAGCCTGTCTGCCAAATACACTTTTTTTAAATCACTGCTACGCACAACTCACTATGTGGTCCGTCGAGACTGAATTTTGTATGTATATAAACTACATTTGGAGATGCAAACAACTGGCTGACAAAACTAGCCTCTGCCTTCCTGCAGACTGTCTGAATAAAATAATCTCGATCTCCAAACATAAAAATTGTTAAAAAAAACCCAAGTTATCAGTTTGAATTGCTGGCACTGATTCTCTGGTGACTAATAACTAGATATTAAAACATACTTAGATTTATTTAAACACTGTACCTCAACGGATTTAATGACACTACAAAAATATTACGCGAAAACCGTACTTATTCAATAAAAAATCCCTAAAAATTAGTCATTCTTTAGTTATTAAAAACTACCTGTGATGAAACAGTTAGTTATTAAACACAGTTTGTCTCGCTAGACAAAGAAGTCGATAAAACTGGTTACCTTATTCAAAACCCTAACTGGAGCCCTGCGTTCCGGAATAGCTGCCACGAAATCTACTAATAACTTGAAGGCCTCTTCAGCCGCAGTTACGCCTGTTTTTGCGGCCACAAAACGTTTCAAACGAATCAGCTGAATCGGAACTTTCTTGTCATCACAAGTGAACTGAAAATGAATGCTCATCACGAAATTTTAAAGCCTTGCAAACTTAAGTCGTTGAATTAACTCAGTCTACATGAACAATCAATGTGATGTGTATTGTGTATGAAATGCAAGACCAATTTTGCATTACTTTACAGTCTATTCAATTCGCAAATGGCGTTTTAAATCACGTCCAAAGTTGAGCACCTTTTGTGAATTTCACCTAATGGTTCACACTCCTTAACGGCCTGAGTATGAATAATGGTGAAAATCATGTAATATAGAAATACGAGAAGATCAGTCAATCAGTCAGTCATTCTTGAAAACAAAAATTGACTAACCTACCTGTCGATGAATAATCCCCAGTCGGCACAAGCAACGAACTGTGTAGTGCAAATCTCTCGGCTTGACGTTCAAATATTCACAAAGACTAAAGCGACCCACTGTGGCTATACCTCGGTGACGGCTTCTGAAATACATAACGCAATGCCAAACCGAAATGCCACTAAACATATCTCTGATTCTGACTAAATAAAACCTATGACATTATGACAATAAACAAAATCATCCAGTCAATACAGTCATAATAGAATAGAAAAATCAAAAGTTACAAAAAACAATACGAAAAATATAGGATCCGATCTCGAGAGCTCAACCGAATACTAAATGCAGCTCCTTAACGATTCTTAATTTTCTGAAAGTTACCTGTCTTCGTCACTTTTACCGATTATGAATTTTACTGGACAAGAACCAGGTTTCGACCGCCACAACAAGCTAACAGAAAATCACTAACTCACCGGCCAATCAATTCAAGACACAAATACGTCTGAATGGACGGGATAGCCGAAGCGAACAGGGTAGGATTTTTGTCCAGCCCAATCAAGTATGAAATGCGCAAATCTTGCGAAGCTACCAATACCAACAAGTCGCCGAATCTAAACAAAAAAAATGCTACAGGAAGCAAGTATTTATTACAACCAGAACTAAATGCAAAGAAACATAAATATTATTCATCTAATGAAAAAGCAAGTGATATAACATATTATGTATTAATATACGCGTTCAATCTACATTATGTACTTTGTATAAAATACACTGTTAAAAGTTGTTTCATCAATTCGGTAAAACGTATATACATTTTTAGTAAGTTTAAACTTCAAGCAATGGACAAGAATTTGTTTGAAATCTTACGATTTACTCACTTGCAGACAAAGTGCATTTTTATACATTAAAATATATAAATGCAATTAAAAAAGTCAAATAATAAAAAAGATCCACCGAAAAGTCATACAATTGAAACTCACTCATCCATAACACTGGGCAGATCGCAGAACAATTCTTCGGCTCTAATTCTATCCGTAACATTTTCTCGGGTATGGAAATCGGCACAGGAACCTAAATTGTTCTGATCAACCGCTGCAACCGGGTAGATTGCCTGTTCCGACGCCCGGTCAACGGAAACCACAGGATTAACCTAAACATTAATTAAACATCTGACTTGTTTACACTTTTGTATTTCACACATGAGGACCACTTGATTTTTGATGCTCGTTTTAAGAAATTCACGATACGTATACGTCACAAGTTCACTAGTTTTTATACCCGTTTTCTTCTTTAATAAGCTGTCTAATAAACACTTCAGTAGTCTTAGTAGCTAATACAGATAAAAGTTAAATTTTAAAATGTTAATGCAGGCAACAAAAACAGAATGGGCTTACTTGACCACTTCTGGGAATCAGTTTAGATTCGCAGGCAAGGTAGAGAGGTGGTCTGGTCAGGGGAATAACGTGGAAGGTGATCTTTGGATGCTGTCTGAGATAGGCCCAGATGATAGATCTCACAGCTGCTTCGGTGAAAATCGGGTTGGGTCGACATCGTAAACGAACCCACAGAGAATCTAGTGTTATACCTAAAAATAATATAAAAACATAAACACCCTACATCACCACAAACTCATCGGGGCATCACTTGTAATACATATGTATATTTGGTAGCATTGCAAACTACAAGGAAATCTATATTGCTATGCTAACTTTGCTATTGCAAATAATGCTATATTTAACTTATTTCTACAATTAATATTTCAGTTAGGGATAAGATACGTAAGATATGTACCATACATGCATGAGGGGGGAATTGGGAAGGTCAGCCCCCACCCAAACTCGAGTGGAGGGTTTCTTGAAGTCTGGGCAAAATTTTTTTTGGGGGGGGGGGGTGGGACCCAAAAATTTGAGCTAAATTTTGGGAAATTTTTTCAAAATTTAAAAAAAATATGGTGTATTTTTGGACAATCAAGGGGAGGGTTCCCAAGCTTGGCCGGAAAGCCCCCCCCTCCCAAGTTCTCACCCCGATACAAGTATGACTCGAAACAGTCACGTAGCCAGGATCAAGTTGAGGAAGGGGCCAACGTTCCTTTTTGCCCAAAATTTCTCGAAGTATGTCTACAGGGGGGGGGGGGGGGTGCTGAGCGACCCAAATTTTTTATCCGTGCCCGTGGGGGACCCAAATCGCTGAGGGGAGCCAAAACCTCTGAGGGGGGCACTGGCCCCCCGACCCCCCCCCGTCCGGCTACGCCACTGGACTCGAACCCATCTTCTGAATTACTATCCGACAAATTATACCAAAGAACCCTTCACCTTGCAGTCCTTCTAACGCAACTTCTTCCAATGCGGCCTCGAGAATTTGGATAGACATACTTAAGTTGACTTCATTCAAACATGCTTGTCGTCAGACGAACGTTCTATATATACTTAAGTTGACTTCATTCAAACATGCTTGTCGTCAGACGAACGTTCTGAAACAGAAGTATATAATCATCAGTTAGTAAGCCAGCCAGTCAATGCTGTATCTTTGCCGGGGGGAACGGGGCGGAGGAGTGGTAGTGAAATTATGATCAGGTCCCAGTTGCACAAAAATTTATCAGCACAAGTCGGCTGCTATATCGTAGGTAAACTGACTGTTTAGCAACTTTGAGGGTCTTAATGTTAAAAATTTTCGATGCACATTGCCACTCCGGTCAAAAATTGTCATTTGAACTACATGTAAATATGCTGTTTAGCCCACGTACGTCTAATGACAGCCCTCGGCATTCAACTTAAGGTGGCGCTCAGGGGAACCGACTTTGGCGTTTAATTTTTTTCAGCGACATTTTTGATCATAATGTCTTGAAGGAAAGTTGTTCAAAATGAAAATAGCTTTCATTTGATGTGCATATTGTGATAAAAAATTTTTTTTAAATTTTTTGGACAATTTTGTAGCCGTAGCAAAAAAATTTTTGTTTCCATATAAAATGATTACTCATATCATTGAAATATGCGGTTTCTTAGCTTTAAATTGATGTATTAAACTTAAGAATACGTTGAAGTTTCGCTGAGTTCTTCAGCCGTGAAAATAGCAAATCCAAAATGAAAAACCTACAAAGCTGATAAATCTTCGAAAATGTCAAATTTTTGATTTAATTTCTTAAAAAATTGAGTATGGCTTTTGGTACCTTTTTCAACGGAAATATGCAGTCCTAGGAAAGGTCTAATTTTTGAAAAAGTGAAACGTGTGGGCAAACCTTACATTTTTGCGTAGCGAAATCGACTACTTTTTTTGGATTTGGGTCCCAGCTGCCGTTTGCGATTGAGTTGAAAATTTGCACAATGAAAGAAAGAATATAAATGCAGACGTGAAAGTTTTTCGATTTTCAAATTTTGGCCCGCAGCACTTTTTGTAGTCGCTCAAACACGACTGATTTTTGAAAAATCTATTTTTTGCAAAATCAAAAATAAAAATGAAAAATTGAAGATCAATCACGTCTAGATTTTTGAGAGATCTTTCTATTGATACCAAGATCATCAAAATCGGTTGAAGTTTCGCTGAGCTAGGTCAAAAACAATATTAGTGTGAATAGGAAATTTGACATGGTCATAAAATTTGACACATTCACATTAAAGTGCTGAACTGTATTGTAAACAGGTTTTTTTTTGATGTCTCTTTGATATACAATTAAAGTGGTATTGCTATTTATTGCATGAGCTGAGCGCCAAACATGAGTTCTGTTGCTGAGCGCTACCTTAAGGTGGCGCTCCTGAAACGTGACTTTTCAAAAAACGGCAGTTTGGGGCCAATTTTAGATACACAATGGGAAGCTGGTGTAAAAGTTTGCCTAAATACAAAAAATGAAGTTGATTGATACAAATTAGCATTCACTGTAGACCAAACGTGAGTGCAATTTCGGCTTGCGATTTCTCTTCGCAAGTAAGTAGCTGTTGCACTAACAATAGCTCATTTTGCTCGCCTCAACGTGATCGAGCGGTCGCAAAAAATCATTTTTGACGAATATGATTGATATATCGAAAAACACTAAAATCGCGATTTTTGAAAAACATAAATTTGGCTAAATTTCTTAGATACTATCGATTTGCCAAAAATCAAATTTTGCGAAGATGACAAGGTGCATTTATGTGCCAAATTTTAACTTTTTTCGTTGAGCCAATTTTTGAAAATCGCAAGCCGAAAATTTGCGTTTGTATTCACACGCACTATATTGTCTGTCTCATGCAGAAAATATTGGTTAGTTTACAAAAAAATTATACCAACTGTTCTAACGATATAAAAATTATGCTCTAAAGTTAATTCATTATTGAATACTAGCCTGTTGAAAAACACTGCACATTCGTTACGGGTTAAATGCAGTTGGGGGGGGGGGGAAATAGTGGACCTATTTTTTTGAGTAGAGCACCTTGGGGGAAGCATTTTTGCTTCAAGAACCCCTATTTCATTTTTTGGATTTTCTGAGATAACACCCCCCGAAATCTGAACCCTCAGTGAGGGACGTTTTCGCAATTTTTTTTCGAAGCTCTTGTTTTTTCCATTCTAATCGTGTCTAAATGGTGTCAGATTATTGGTTACATTTTTTTAGAATCAAAACAAAGGCTCTTTGACCGCGTTCCTGCCGAAAAATTGGCCAAATTCGCCAGAAACGTCCAATTTTTGACCAAATTCAAACTTGGCCTTAATTTAGGCTTGGGCTTAGGCTTAGGCTTAGGGCTTAGGCTTAGTATGGGGCTTAGGCTTAGGCTTAGTATCAGGCTTAGGCTTAGGCTTAGGTTCAGGCTTAGGCTTAGGCTCAGGATTAGGCAATAAAAAAATCGAAATTTTCAGAAAAAATCCTGCCAGCTTAGCCTAGAGAATCCTGCCAACTAAGCCTAGACGATGCCTTAAGACATCATAACGCACTCAAAACTATCCAAAAACAAAGATTATAGCCATTTTTGGCTTCGAACTTTGGCCTACGCTCACTTCCAAAAACACTGAAAATGCAATTTTCAAGGGGTCATAGCTCAGAAAATCCAAATTTGTGGATAGGGGTTCTATTACAAAAAATGCTTCCCTCAAGGTGCTCTACTCCAAAAAATAGGTCCACTATTTTTCCCCCCCCAACTGCACTTGATCCTTCGTTACTACCACCGTAAGGTGGCACTCCTGAAATGTGGGTTTTGGCCATTATTTTGAAAACGCGCAAAAATAAACATGCATTGTAAGAACAAAAGTTGATCAGAAGTGAATTTCCTTTAATTTGATGTACATATCACATAAAAAAATTTTGAACATTTATGAGCAAATTTCGTCAAGAAAAATAGATTTTCACGGAAATGCCTTCACAAGCCAGTGCATTTACACATATGTAATGAATCTGAAAGGCTGAAAAACACTACCAGTTGTGTTTTACTGAAACGTAATTAAAAATTTTTGGTGTCTAGACCCAAAATGCACGATTTCATAATTTGTCAATTATTAAATGAAATATATGGTTTCAAAGTAAAAACTTTCTATTCACACTCAACTTTCGGGTTCTATATCTGCGCAAAAATATAAGCAATTTGAAAAATTTTAATTTTGGGTCTAGAAAATTTGCAAAAGTTTATTCATGTTCATTTTTGTGTTTATGCGCTGCGCATGCGCTTAGAAAAGTGGCCAAAACTGTTAAATTTCCATTCTCCTGTTGTGTAGTTTGGCTTGTTGGCTTGGCTTGCTCCTAAAAATTTTTCACATGATCCCGCTAACTTCATTGGCCATTTTGTGTATATGAATCAATTTTTTACAGACTTTATTTTCAAAAAATACAGTTTGAATCAACTAAATTTTTTCCAAAATTTAAAAATCACTGCACATTCGTTACTACCACCTTAAGGTGGCGCTCCTGAAATGTGACTTTTCAAAAAACGGCAGTTTGGGGCCAATTTTAGATGTGCAATAGCAAGCTGGTGTAAAAGTATGCCCAAACACAAAATAAGAAGTTGATTGATACAAATTAGCATTCACTGTAGCCCAAACGTGACACAGGACGGATTTTGCGTTCAAAACGGGTTTAAAAACTGTTCAAAACCAGTTCAAAAAATTTTGAACTGGATTTGAACAAGCAACTTTGGACTAGTTTTGAATGTTTTTTAGACGTTTTTTGAATATTTTTGAACTGGTTTTGAACGTTTTTAAACTAGTTTTGGACTCGTTCAAAACGAGTCTAAAACGAGTCCAAAACATTTCCAGCGCAAGTTTGAACGAAATTTGAACTCCTTTTGAACGAAATTTGAACTAGTTTTAAACTAGTTTTGGACGCGTTTTAGACATACGCTGACTAATTTTGAACTCGTTTTGGACTGGTTTTGAATGTTTTTTAAACTAGTTTTGGACGTTTTGTTTCTCAGCGCTAGCCTGCACGCAGGAATTTTGAACTCGTTTTGAACCCGTTTTAAACTAATTTTGAACGTTTTTGTAGCATTTACTGATGCACCCTGGGACCTCCTCGGTTCTACCGTTTATAGTTCAATCGTTTTCTAGTTTCTACCGTTTTTAATTTTTTTAACTTAGGTATTTTTTAAATACCTGACTCCCATCAGGATCAGTCCAGCATTCCCCCAAAAATGCCTCTACATACAAGAACTATATATACAATATACATATCAGGGGCGGATCCAGGGGGGGGGGGCGCCGGCGGGGGGCCCCCGCCCCCCCCCCCCCCCGAAATTTTCCCCGAGTGAAATTGTACACAAGGGTCCCCCCTTTGGTTTTTATTTTTATACGTCTCCAATTGACCAAATTTGGCCTAAAAATAACAAAAATTCCCACATTTTTTTCTGGGGGCTGCCGCCCCCACCTCCCCTGCGACTCTGTGGCTTACTATTCTTTGGTAATATTTTTCGCCAAGGCCTATGCATGTATACACGTGCGGATCAAGTGCAGTTGGGGGGGGAAAAATAGTGGACCTATTTTTTGGTGTAGAGCACCTTGAGGGAAGCATTTTTTGTAATAGAACCCCTATCCACAAATTTGGATTTTCTGAGCTATGACCCCTTGAAAATTGCATTTTCAGTGTTTTCGGAAGTGAACGTAGGCCAAAGTTCGAAGCCAAAAATGGCTATAATCTTTGTTTTTGTATAGTTTTGAGTGCGTTATGATGTTTTAAGGCATCGTCTAGGCTTAGTTGGCAGGATTCTCTAGGCTAAGCTGGCAGGATTTTTTCTTAACATTTCGATTTTTTATTGCCTAAGCCTGAGCCTAAGCCTAAGCCTGAACCTAAGCCTAAGCCTAAGCCTGATACTAAGCCTAAGCCTAAGCCCCATACTAAGCCTAAGCCCTAAGCCTAAGCCTAAGCCCAAGCCTAAATTAAGGCCAAGTTTGAATTTGGTCAAAAATTGGACGTTTCTGGCGAATTTGGCCAATTTTTTGGCAGGAACCCGGTCAAAGAGCCTTTGTTTTGATTCTAAAAAATTGTAAACAATAATATATGACACCATTTAGAGACGATTAGAACGGAAAAAACAAGGGCTTCGGAAAGAAATTGCGAAAACGTCCCTCACTGAGGGTTCAGATTTCGGGGGGTCATATCTCAAAAAATCCAAAAAATGAAATAGGGGTTCTTGAAGCAAAAATGCATCCCCCAAGGTGCTCTACTCAAAAAAATAGGTCCACTATTTTTCCCCCCCCAACTGCATTTAACCCTACACGTGCACATTATGCTACGAGTACTCATGTCTGATACTCTGATGTGACGTTACCATCTTTTGTTTTAATTGTTCTTTCGGAAAAAGTTTCTGATACGTCTCCAATTGACTAAATTCCGCCTAAAAATCAAAAAGTTCTCCAAATTTTTTCCTGTGGGCTGCCGCCCCCAGACCCCTGCTACTATATTTTTACCACCTCTCACAGCCATTGCATTCTTGCTGTAGAATTCAGGCTGTCCTCGCCAGCTCAAGGTACGAGCCCGCGAGGGAACACCAGAAGCATACTCAAATAAAAGCAAACAAACAAACAATGTGAACGTCATTCATTATTTTGTTTCAATTACTTTGTCCGTAAAAAAAATCCGATACGTCTCCAATATTGACCGAATTCCGCTTAAAAATCACAATTTCAGCAATTTTTTTTCTGGGGGCTGCCGCCCCCAGACCCAGACCCCTGCAACTATGTGGTTTGTCTTTCATGACATTAGCTGTTTTACGGTTGCAAAGGTGACATTTTAGTGAATTCGTGTTCTGTATTGTCAAAATACTTCGTAAACTTTGCAGATTTGCTAGCTTCTGGAAACTCGCTGGTCTGTCGGCTGCGTAATTCTAGTGTTTTGAGCACCACTTTCACTGTCTATGCTTCCCTGGTTAAAAGTTACCATTGTTTTTGAACGAAATATGCATTCTGTGTCGTTTTTGGTAGCAAAAATTGCAGCTCTGTGCATTTTTACACATCTCAAAAAATTGAAAGAAAAGCCATTTCCTGGCTACGCTACTGAGGTGTTTTTCAATACGACCACGCAAAATGTCTTCGCATTTTACGAAACGAACGAAAAACGAAGAAAACGAAAAAATAAGAAAAATTTCCCGCCGCCCCCCCCCCGAAATTTCATCCTGGA
>JASANF010010849.1:0-19287 GCA_030248245.1 Trissonchulus sp. WLG1_4
TTACTATGACAACTAAACGTGACTACCAATTCAATGCCAAACGGAAAGCCAAAAGGGCTAGGTCAACGAGGCCAGGGCCCTGCATTTACAACACACGAAATTATAAGTCCCCCGCCTTGAATAAACCCCCGGAACGTCCCTGAATAAAGGCCCCGGGGGTTTTAATCAAAACGTCCTCGAATAAAGCCCCTGGGGGTTTTAATCAGAACGTCCTCGAATAAAGCCCCCTGTAACGCAGGCTGTGATACGTACGCGCGCGTATTTGCATATTTTGCTGAATATTCCCATGTTGGCTAGTGCTAAGTTATTAGATATTACTTCGCATCGACCGTTATTGGCGGTTTGTTTTGCTGTTGCAGTGTTCTAGTATATAATTATGACACTGTTGGGTTGTCGACACTCGACCCCCGCGAAGTAGTACCGCAACCCAATGTATTTTTTTCTGCTTCTTGTTTTCTTGGTAGCACAAAGAGGAGAGGATTTTCGTGGGTGTCAAGACGCGGGGTGCTAAGGTTAGGTGGGTAAGGTAAGGTTTGGTCGGTGGTCCCATTGTGAGTATTGGCATCCTTCTTAGTGATCCCCTGACCCCAGGGGGCCGGTTCACGCGATCCCAAAAATTGGGATTTTCGGAAAAAAAACATGTCAAGTGTTCCCCTCTTTAAACATTGAATTTTTGGTCATTATTTCGGCGAGAATGTTTTAGGAGTAAATTTTGTCCAATTCCGAATCCAAAGTTTAGGCTGTGACCCCCAAGATTGCTCCCCTACAGTGTTCCCAAAGCTACCAGTGATTTAAAATTTTTTTAGTTTTTTTCGGAAAAACTCATTTCTAGGTGTAATTGGGGGCCCTAAACACAAATTTGTGTTTAGGGCCCCCAATTACACCACAGAAGAATAAACACAGTTTATTCTTCTCTAGAACCCCAGAGAAACCCAGTCACGGCTAAACACGCCCCGTCAACCGTCACAAAGTGTTATTCGTATATTTTTTGGCAAAATTATTGGGATTTAGGTGAAATTAACTGAAAAATTCTTATAAAACTGAGTAAACCTCATAGCTCAATAGTTCCTGAACTAAAGGGGGGTACCCAGGTCAAAAATCAAAGTTCTTCAATTTTGAATATTTTCACATTACATAGGCAAATATGCTTAAAAAACCGATAAATAGCCTTTAATAATAATAATAATAAATAGTGAGACTTTACATTTGGCGTCTCTGCACATGCCGTGGACGAAAATTTTAAAAAATGGATCATATTTGACAGGAATCCAAGGTCCACCTCGACCTTGGACCGTTCTGGAGTTGCGCGCTAAGGTTTCTACGGTACAGGTTTGTCTGCCTAGAATAGAGGGTTCTCTGCTGAGAGTAGAGGGTTCTGTGCTTAGAATAGAGCGTACTCGTTTAGAAGAAAAGTCTGGGAAAAACTCGTTTAAAACTGGGAATGGGCAAGGGCAGAATGATGGTGAGCATATGGAGGAATTATAGCCTACGTGGCTTAGCAGTGGAGCCGCTTTTTGTCCCGGCTAGGAGTGTGAGCTCACCAGTCCTTGGCAGTGTTCACTGATGATGAGGTTAGGGTGAGACCTCGCGACACTAGCCTTATAAAAATAATAGGGACGGCTCCCGGCGCTACCCCACTCCGAGATGCCCATAACTAGTAGTAGTAGTATATAGTGCACAGACCAGGGAAACTTTGGGCCGAAGTTTACTATAAGGGGAAGGATGTGAATGTGAAGTAAGATAGGCTACCTAGAGTACTTAAAGAGATTTACAACAGCTGATCGTCGGCCCAGTAGTTCAAACGGTCAAAGCGCTGGTCTGCAGATCCAAAAATGCATGAATTCCGCTGGGTCTTCCTGATGATGATTCTGTCTTTTAGTAGAATTCCACTCCTTTTCTTGACAAATAGTTACGTTCTATTTTGTGTTTATTATTTTGCTAACGTTTTTGATTTGATCCTAATTTTTTATCAAACCATTTGACTATTTGGTAACTAAAATTTTCATTTGTCTTGTAAACTGAAGCTCAACAAATTTTCCATGATGATCAATTCTTTAAGACTGATACCTGGCTTACGTTGTTACTAATTATTGTTTTTCATCCATGGTAAAATGGCATAATAATGCAAAGCAGGTAAATATTTTGACTTACACGTGGTACGCAAAATTTTACCGTATCGAACAGTATCATATCACAGTAACTGTAACTGTTGTGTCTTTGCACAGCCTCATTTAGTCAATCAGTCGTATGCGGCCGGCCGGTTGACCGAATTTGCTGCGGAAGGCTACAAACACTACATGAAGGTTTTCCATTTAACCAAGTCCATTGAATTTCTTAATTTTTTGTAATTTGTAGCTGTATCAGGATTAGTGAAGTATATCTAATTTATTAAAATTCAATGTGTGCTTGTAAAAAATTATATGAAAAGTACCTGAAAAATTCTGTGGCTGATATTGTAGTCCACGTTGGCCCTTGGCTTTTAAGAAACCGGCTAAAATTGAATACTTGTACGACAAACCTGTAAAAAGCAATGAGGCATAGCATAAGTATCCCTTCGTACCAGGCAGACATTCCGATAGTAGCCGGAATGGAGTAGGCCCACTTCGGTAGAAGCCATCTTAAATACATTGACTGCAATTTCAGTGTTAACAGTTTGTAAATAGGAATATTTAGTAGTTGGTTTAGTTTACGCTTAGTAATCAAAAAAGCTATTATATCATTTCTTAATTTAACTACGCACCAGTTCAAAACTAAAAGGGTGGAATTCACAAAGGTGGTTTTACTAAACCATGGTTTTAAGTACGTTTTTATATGATTTGCAAATAATTTCATTACAAAATTTCGCCAGATTCGTGACACATTTTCTAGATTTTCTACAACCATGGTTTTAGCTCAGTTGATATTTCAGCAAAACAAAGACCTGCTGTGCTGCAGGTTTGAAATTTCAACTGAGCTGAAACCATGGTTTTAGAAAATCTCGGAAATTCGTAACGAATCAGACAATATTTTGTAATGAAAATTACGCGCAAATCATATAAAAACGTACGTAAAACCATGGTTTAGTAAAACCCACCTTTGTGAAATCCACCCAAATAGTTTCGCTTTAATTTTGGAGAAGCTGTTCACGCCGCAGACATGTTACGATTGCGGAGTTGCCCCCTGCTTGAGCTTACCATTTCATGTCCCCGCGCAATATAATTTAAAAAATAGACTAAATAGAACTAAGATGGTAGTTACGTTGTCTAAGTTTTTGCAGTAATTCAAAAAATACTTAATCAAACATACTCAAATTTGACGCAGACATTACAAATGTAAACAGCAATATTTGAGCTTAGTCTGAAATTGACTCAAACATTTACGGCTATTTTATGGCTTAAAAACTTGAAGAAACGCAAGATGGAGACAAAGCACAACAAAATAATGAATACGGTTTATTGGTAAAAAGACACACAGGGATAAGGCATGGTTGCAGAGATACACAGTAGGGACAATACAGACAGACAAGGGACGCAACCTACACACCCGACAGTTAATATCGAACTGGAGGACAGGAATAGCTGCTAGGTATTTAGGAATAATAGCTACAGATGCCGAAGAAGTACAAGAAGAAGAAGACTCACACAGAAGTACACCAGAATAAGTTGAGTGTGTTGCACTTTGTGATGCAACTTTGTGAGTTATGTGTACTTTGTCATTTTTGACACCTACACTACATAGAAAAGCCATTCTGAAGTTTGAAGTTTTTTACCTAAATTCCGATGTATATAGTCCTTATGTATCTATTATATCTGGAAAATTTGGTTAGTATATGTTATAGAAGCAAAAAACCTTGGCAGTTTTAACAAACCCATTCAAAAATTGCAAATTTTTTCAGTCTTATGAAATGACATTTTTTACACTTTATTAGATGACTCCAACGAGGCCCTATTTAACTACCTAAGTTTATTTTTTTTTGAAAATACGTCATTTCTGAGCAAAATGAGTGATTTTATTTAAATTAACGAATATCGTGATGGGTTCATAGGAATGCAAAGTAGAGTCAGAATGGAGTCAGTACATTTCGTTTAGTATACTGCCACTTTTAAAACAAATAACTGTAACTTCTGTATAAACTACTTGGCTGTATGCCTATGTTTTTACCACAGGAAAGAGATAATTGAATACATGGAAAAATGCGTAAAATTGATCTGCTAAGCTTAACCAAAACAGTTGCGGTGCACACTATGAGTTTTATCGACACTTGAAAAAATATGTAAAAAAAGTTTGTAAAAATTAAGTTGACCAATAATATGCAAAAGACGGATTGTAAATTGATTTAGTAATGGCCACAAAATATAACAATGAAAAAACCTGCGAAAACGTAATTACTACCTTAAGGGGGCGCTCCGGGAATCAAAGATTTGGGCCGTATGTTTTAAAAACAGCCAAAATGACCTATCATTCTTGAAGGAAAATTGCCCAAAATACTATTTCTGATGTTTTGACGCGCATATCTCCATTGCAAAAAATTTGGAAAAAATTGGACAATTTACTGATTTTATTCGACTTTTACCAAGAGTACATAATAGTCTCTCACTCTTTATGGAAGAAGAGTGAGACACTCTCCTTTCTGCCTGTGTTATAGCGCAGGCAGATGCGCTCGTCATTTCCAGCCCACATGTTGCCGTTTTATGCAACATGTGGGTAACCAATCAGAAGCGACCTTCGCTTCTGATTGGCTGGACGCCTATGCACGTGCTCCAATCAGCACGCAGGCGGCCTCACGTGCTATTGCCTGAAATTTTTCAAAAACACACTTAAGTTACCAGTTAACATCATATGCAGCACATACTAGCAATAATCGCTGAAAACGGTGATAAAAATGTCGGCAAAATATAACTTTGGGCAAAAAAAACAAAAAACCCCCCAACCCGACCGATCATGGCAAAATGTAACAATGAAATGGCTGTAATGGCGGCCAGTGTGCTGATTGGAGCACGTGCACAGGCGTCCAGCCAATCAGAAGCGAAGGTCGCTTCTGATTGGCTACCCACATGTTGCATAAAACGGCAACATGTGGGCTGGAAATGACGAGCGCATCTGCCTGCGCTATAACACAGGCAGAAAGGAGAGTGTCTCACTCTTTTTCTATAAAGAGTGAGACACTATTATGTACTCTTGCTTTTACACAAATTCAGCAAGTAAGCCAGTACATCAACGCTTTTTGAGGTTTTTCAAAAAGACGATACGTAAGTTTTATTAGTGGTAATGAAAAATTAAAACAATTTGATTGCGTTCTGTGCAAAAAAATCGCACAAGAAACCATTTTCAGAAGCAGTAGACTCAAATATAAGCTGTGTGAATACAAAATCAATTTTTCGGCATTCGATTATAAAATGCTGGTAAGATATTTTCCTACAAAATTTTGCACAATTATAGTCTTAGGCTCTGTGCAGTTGAACAATTTTTTAGTTTTTTAAAATAAAGCTTAGAAATCTTTTATATGAATTTTATTGCTCAGAGTTTGACTTCGAAAACACATAATGACATTTTTTATCCAAATCCGACATAAATGTTAAAAACCAAAATAATGTTCAACTAGAGTAGCACATAAGCTACATTTTGGTATATAAAGTGTGACTATACGCAAAGTATAAGCAGAGTTATCGTTTGCCGAAAATTCACTCACGTTTGGTGCTCTGGGAGTCAAGTAACATAATCACGTGATTTGAAATTTTACCTCCAGTGTTCCTCTGTGCCGTACTACATACATGTATAGTAAAGTTTGACATTTGCCAATTTTTTTGCAAATTTTCTATGTAACCCCCGATTCCCGGAGCGCCCCCTCAATTCATACCTTAGTTACAATTTTAATAACGTGTCGGAAAGGTTACACAATCATTATGCCAAGAATAGTGCAAAACAATTTTTGCTTCTGTGCGTGTACGTCAGGCTGTCAATTCATTTCACAATGGGCATTTCATCAGTCATCACAATCATCAGTCAGCTCTTCTGTTGACGAGCGCACAAAATTCCACATGTCGATAATATGTATTGTCTTACCGTATCGCTAAAATAAGGCGCGGCATGCACCAAGATTTTTTGCCATTGCCTAGTTGTTATAGTTTCAGATAAATATGCTACGCAAAATTTCATCTTTATTTGAGTGCGAATGGGTCTGAAAGTCTGTTCGACGATTACGTTTTACGCATGTGTAAGTATTACATACAATTTAAGAGTTTACCGGTAATTTGGACTGCTATTACATTTGATTTTTTATCATGCTAATTTGCAAAAAAACACAAATAGAAAACATATTATTGTACTTTCGAAGCCGGAAAAAAAGTGCAAAAATTTCCAAGCTAATGGGAATCAAATTACACTGACGTTTGGTTCTCAATCATACACCTTAACCATTAGGCCATCCGTTAGATGATTCGATTAAAATCGTACCTAAATGTTTTGTTAACAGTATTATTTATGTTGCTGTACACCGCAACAGGTTGTGATGACCCTGGATTGAAACGTAAGGCTGTGTGATGAAATTAACAATAGGTGTGTGTGCGTGTGTGTGTAATTATATGATCATGCCTGCGGATGACTTGTGCAGCAGGCTTGTCTACAACGCTGATGTGTGAAATACAACGTTTAGCTTGATGAAAGTTGTGTGTGCGTTTGTGTGTTTGGTGAACGTGAACACGAGTGTGTTCGATAAATGCGTCTGATCCTTAGTTGATTGTTTTGCATTGCATTGTCAGTTTTAAACCATATCACTTGGGTATAAGTAAAATCAAGCTCTTAGGTAGTTTCAAATGTGACTGGTTTTCTCCTAGTAAATTATACAAACTGTTTCCGAAGAAAATCTAAATGACAAGTATGCTGGTTTAACGCGATGGATTTAGGTATGAATCAATTTCAGCTCCTTGTGTAAAGTGGTAGTTACGTAAAGCTTTTGCAAAAATTAGAAAAATACTTAGATAATACTTATAAATAATAAGATCTAACATAAAAATTGACAAACATTGCAAATAGTGACAGCGATATTTGAACTAATTTTTAAATTGATTAAAACTTTACGACTTTACGGTTAATTGATGGTTCAAAAATTGGATTTTTAGTGTGTTTTTGAGAACTTTGGAAAGTTATGTAAATTTTTGTGGCTCTTATGCTACTCAAAAACCCATTCAAAAAAGGTGTAAAAGATATGTAAGTAAGCTGAGCCATTTTACTTGCATTAGTTTGCCACATGAAAAATTGGTCTTGGCGAAACAGCTGGGCGGAAAAAAAGCCAAACAGTGCTCCTCATACCTTTTCATAAACATTATTGAGTCTGTAGCTCTTTTCTTGATACTTCACATAAAGTTATACTTCTTTCATTGCATATTATATCACACCAGAATTTGTAATCACTGTATATACTGTATTGAAAAACAGCCTTATCAATTCAAGAAACTTTCTTGTTTAGTTATTCGTAATATCGACTTTAAAGGCTTTTTACTACTCAACTCTTTAGTGGCAGATCCCAACAAACATGTTTTGAAATGCAGTGTGTAGTGTGTACAAGTATTCTGTTAGTGTGTGTTCGCTACCTTCTCAACTATATTTCCGTGAAAATTAACAAGTCACCAAGTGAATTTTACCAGCTGTTTCTGAAGACAAACTTGGCAACAACTGTTGCGCTTTTACCCCGTTTGATTTTGGTATGAATCAAATCCAGCTCTTTGCTTCGGCAAAGTGGATTCTGATTTCGGTTTGCTCCACTACTCCTCAAAATAAAATTATGTGTATCTTCTGCAAAATAGAATTTTACAGTTTGGTGAGAATTGATTTTAGTTGGAGTACAAAATGAGCTCGCAACAGGTTGTTTGTAAAATATGACAAACTACTGTAAAATTCTTACTATGTTTCTTTTGCAGCAAACAATTGCTTGTTCACGTAAAGGACAGCCTTGAAAGTGAATCAAAATAATCCATATTGTAGCACACACACGTAGACACACGCGCACAATGTGTTTGCTGCGACTTGCACACAATCACGCATTAACCAACCGGTCGTTCATTCATTCCTGCAGCCTTCAATGATACACTGAAACTAAGCATGATTTATATGCTTTTTCAGTTTCAGTGCATTATTTGAAATGGCTGGCCCGGCCATGCAGGCGGTGCAAAAAGGTAGCAAACACTTGAATAAACTATTCCTACTTTCACCACCAAAGAAATGGCAATCACATGACTTTTCGGACACGCGCACGTCTGTTCACACTAGAAAAATTATAGTTTTGCAAGTATTTAAAACACTTGATTGTATATTTTTAATAGAATCTAGGATAGCGCAAAAAAGCACTGTCTAAACGCGTTATAACTTATTGTTAATAGCTCATGCATATAGCACCTTTGATAGCGCCAATAGCATGAATAGCACATAAAAAAGCGCTATAGCGCAAACAGCACATATAGCAAATTTAAAAGCGCTTATAGCGCAAATATCAAAAGTATGGCATACGCGTATTTCCGCGTCGCTTTCACGCGTTCACTACAAAAACAACAGTTGTAACTGGACATCAACTTGACTTGACAATTTCTAAAAATCAGCATGCTTATGCAAAGAGAAGTTACGGGTCTAATTTGAAGAAGTTACCGTGATGTTTAGTTCAGTTATTCAAGCTAGTTCAGTGTCTAATCTAGTTTATTTTCAATTTAGGTACAACAACTTAGCAGTTCGTCACTGATAGGTTAGCACTAACCACGAAAGCAATGCAACTGAAATCATACACAATACAACTCAGAAGATACAGTGCAAGTAAGAATCTTATGAGTAAGTCTTATACATATCAGTCATGCTAGACATTAGATCAAGCAAAGTAATATACCGTTGCAGAGCTGATGATGGTGCTAAATAAGTAGGCATGAGGACCAGATGTAAACTGTCAGCAATCAGTAAGTTGAACATGAAACGATACACCGCGGGGCTACTGTCAGAAATCAAGCCCTGTTTAGCCTGAAAGTATAATTTTTATAGATTTGTTTGACGACACATATTTAATTAGGTTATATCAAGAGTACAGAATAGGAAGAGTATGACACTCTCCCTATTATGCCTGGCAGCGCGCGTCCAATGCGGAGCGCGAAATAGGCCTTTTATGTACGGTTTTGAGGGGGAGTACCCCCCTCAATTGAAGACGGGGTACTGAAGTCAAGGGGGGTACCCCCCCTCAGTTGAGCACGGGGTATCGAACTGAGGGGGGGGGGGTACCCCCCCTCAGTTGAGCATGGGGTATCAAACTGAGGGGGGGTACCCCCCCCTCAGTTGAGTACGGGGTTTTCAGTACATAAACCGTCGTAAACCAAAACCGTATATAAACGGCCTATTTCGCGCTCCGCATTGGACGCGCGCTGCCAGGCATAATAGGGAGAGGGTCATACTCTTCCTATTATGTACTCTTGGTTATATGCAATATGTAATATATGTTATGTTGCACCGAACGACAGTCAGCAGATTTTAATACTGTAGTCACACTTACAGCATCGATACAGATCTGACAAACTGACTACCTGCAAGTTTAAAACTAAAACTACAGAACACTAACTAGTTATATTAACAATATATTGTTGTTGCAAATCGGGGGACCTGGTCGAGGCAGGTTTTCCCGCACTCGTACAAACGTATACATCTTCAAAATTTGCTCACATTTCTGCTTCACAATCGCAACAATAAGCCAAGACAACGTTTTTATTAGTTTTCATGTTAGGCAGTTTTCGTGACTTCATAGCGCTCTCCTTTGAGTTCAGAAATTACTAGAAAGGCTGCCAACCGTTTTTGTACCATACTGTTTGGCTTATAGCGTAGTAAAGTTATGAAGTGTCGCATGAATACAAACTTATTCATGTTTGTTTAAATTACGAAGCGTATTCACATTATAACGCCCAACTTCAGCAAGTTTATTTAGTAATTTAAGTAGTTTTGTATTTTATATATTTAAATTTTTAAAGGAAAGCTAATCCTATTTCGGTCGGTTGCTGCCGAATTTATATATTATCCTATTGTGTGACTGGCTCATAGTCAGTCAGAGTTGGTGAAAACGGCTTCAGGCCTAAATTTCAAGAGCCCCGCAGTTTGTGGTTTAACAAGTTGCGACAGTTATATATTCTCCTATTGTGTGACTGGCTCATAGTCAGTTGGAGCTGGTGGAAACGACGGAAACAGGAGGGGGCGGTGCCAACGTATTGAAACAGGAATAGGTATTGAGGGCCTCGCCGCCAATTGAGCTTAGTGTTAGCTTTTCCATGAGCTAGGGACTGATTTGAGTTAGGTTTTTACTCGTTTACCTCTTGTTATTATTTTTGTTATTTCGGCTTCCAATAAATTTTATAACTCCAGTCTTTATTTTTATTTCTTGATTGCCCTTTGGGCACATGTGGGTGATTTGGAGGGCTTTGCAGCTATTTTGAAGATTTTACGAGTTGTTGCTGTTTTCAACCCGTAGATCACGTTCTGTTTGGGCTCGCACACACAGTCATTTCCGACCTTGTGTCCCTCGCCTTTAGGCCTAAATTTCAAGAGCCTCGTAGATCGTGGTTTAGCAAGTGGCGACCGTGACAAAGGACTTTTGGGAAGCGTGTGAAGCCCAAAATAGCCTGTCCAAAGCCCTAAGCCTGTTTTTCTCATTTTTAAACATAAAAATTTCTACTTTCCCTGGCCCAAAATTTTCAAAAAATTGCCGTAGCACCCTCCGGCATTGAAGAAAACGAGTAAAATATACCCCCACAATTTTTATTGTCCCCGTAAAAATTTTTAAAAGCGATTTTCTTGTGTTAGAGCGGTTTCTGGAGAGTTTTGTGTCAGGTGAAGAGGAAGAAGAAAATTAGGGACTTCATTCTGAGCAAAAAAGGCTTTCAAAATTAGCTGAAATTATGCAGAATTAGATAGGAAGCACGTAGCATACACAAATTAGGAATTTTAAGTAAACAAACAATTTTTTGGAAAATTTTTGAACACGTCAAAAATTGAAAGGGCCGCCTTCTAGAGCCATTTTTCAACCCCGGCACCATTTTTAAAAGAATTAGCGCAAAATTTTGACCCCAGGAGTCATACTGCCCGGTTTTAGTGGCAAGATTAGTATTTTTACCCACCCTAAGCCTAAGAAAGAGAAGCGGAAGTTTTTCAAAATTGTAATTTCGACCCTAATAGACCGCTCAGCGGCATATTTGCGGCCAGAGGGTAATTTTTCTAAATTCGGCATAAAGTTCTAGCCCTAGGGGTCATATTGCTGGAATTTT
The DNA here is from genome assembly GCA_030248245.1 of Trissonchulus sp. WLG1_4. Taxonomy (NCBI): domain Eukaryota; kingdom Metazoa; phylum Nematoda; class Enoplea; order Enoplida; family Ironidae; genus Trissonchulus; species Trissonchulus sp. WLG1_4. The sequence goes on from JASANF010010849.1 coordinate 11,256, forward strand.
AGGACACCATTTAATATTTTTTTTCTAACCCTAAGCCTAAGCCTAAAAATTTAAAATTTTACGGGCATTTCCGAAACTGCCTCTAGCGCGCTCAAAATTAACTAGGGTACAATCCGACCTCAGAATCAGATTTAGCGACCCTCGAAACCCTGGAAAAAACTGGGTTTCGAATGTTTAAACCTCAAAATTTCCCATACGGAGGTTATATAGACACCCCCATTGCTGGCTGAGACGCTTCATTGACATTGACAGCTTCAGTTTAAGGAGCATTAGCCATCGCTTGAGCGTAACCAGAATCACCAAATATAACCCAAACAAAGGTTATTTCAATCTTTATTGAACAGTCAAATTAATATGTTTTTAAATATTCTTTTAAAGCCAACTTAATCAGGTGTTATACTATATAGTGTGAAATGAACGATGAGATAATCTTTGTTATAGTAGTAGTAATCTGCTGCACTGTGGCCAGTGTAGCCGAGTGGTTACGGTGTTCGATTTTCAATCGGACGGTTGGAGGATCGAATCCCAGCCACTTGGTCATATGTAATCTCCTTGAGCAAGAGATTAGGGCCACATTGCTCCTGCCAACCCAGCAGTCCATCCTCATCTGGTCAGTAAATTTGTACCACACTAACGTGGGAAGGTAACGGGGGTCCGTGTAGGGCATTATGCCTTGTGGGGCCGCCCCCCCCCCCCCCTCCACGAATGTAGTCACTCTTGAAGTGGCAACCCTGACGCTCCAGGGCTTTGTAACGGAGACGAGCACCGCACCCGAGGGCGGACACGCCAAAGGATAGAGTTATCTACCTATCCGCGGGTTACCTTTACCTTACCTACCTTACCTTACCTTAATCCGCTGCAATAGCCTTGCAATAGCCGCTATTGCTGAGCCTTGCTGCGCTACATGTTTAAGACTTAACTGGGCTAAAACCATGAGTGAAGAAAATCTACGAAATTCGTAATAAATTAGGCGATATTTTGTAATGAAATTAAGTGCTAATCATATGAAAACGTACGTCAAACCATGGTTTTAGAAAACACCTTCATGAAATCCACCCGTTATGTTATTATGCGTGGCCATTGTCTTACCAGTACGCAGATCAGCACAATGTTGCAACTCAATCCTGGTAAAGTAGCCAAACCCAAGGATGTTCCAAGCAATATACTTTCCCAAGTGCACTCGTCAGGTGGCAGTACAGTGCTGCTAATGTTACTGCTGTTGTCCATTGACAGATACAATCTAAACTGTTTTAATTTACAATCACGAGCCATACAATACCTACATTCACATTCACAACACATCCGCAATATGCTTATTTAGCTACTGCTACAACCGCAGTTTAGAATTTGTGACAGCTCTATTGTGAAGTATGTCTAGCAAGTATTAAGGCAAAAAGTTACTTTATTTTTAAATAAACAAACTAAAAATTAAGAATCAAACCCTAATGTTAACTTTAACTTAAATTAAAACAACCATACTTGTTACGTTACATACGTGACAGTTATTTTAAATAAAATGTATAAACTTCAGTGACTTTAGGGTTATTTTAACTTAAACTCAAATTACCGCCTGAGCCTTACTTTAACTTTAACTTTAACTTTAACTGTAACATAAGGGGGTAATTGCGTTTTTAGGTGTTTTTTTAAACTACCATAACTGCACTTAACCTCAAAAAAAACTAGAGTGGTCTTTTTTTACATTTTTTTACACCTTCTAGCTTTAAAAAACCTATATTTAAAAGCAGATTATCTTTTGCAATTTTACTGCTGCAATCATTTGAATACACCCCATCAGCGGTTTTTTTGACTAATTTTTGCGCCACAGTTATGAAACTCAAGACCAGCCAACAACTACTAAACTTTTCTTATATCGTTTTTGTGAATTAAATTAAATTAATGACTTTTCACATGACAATTGTTATATATTAGTACTTATCACTTTGGCAGTAAAGAAAATAGTAGCAAATGTCAGCTAAACCAAAGATTAATGTTTTACCCAGATTAGCGGGAAAACGGAAGAGAATATACAGAATGAAACTAAAACTAGAACAATGCCAAGCGTAGTTTGAGGTTCCGTTCTACACAGTGAGTGCTTCTATAAAAAACAACAGCAAAAATACTAATCCTCATATCAGATATTCTGCGGATGTGGAAATATATTTAAGAAAAAATAGGATTGTTTTGAGTTATGGCTCATATTATGCTGCAAATTACTTTTAGTAGTATTTATCTTCGAAATTCAATTTTAGGAAAATAATGATAGTTTTGAGCTGTGACATTATGCTGCAATTTTAAATATTATTTTTCGGCCTATTATTTTTCTTCTTCTAAATTTTGACGAGTAAATTATTAACTACATTTATGGCATATTTGCTGCAAATTTTGTAGGTAAATGTAACAACGTTAAACCACGAACAACGGGGCTATTTGATTTCGGGCCTGAAGGCGAGGGACACGAGGGCAGAAATGACCGTGCGCCCAAGCCCAAGTGGAACGTGGTCTAACGATTGGAAACCGCAACAAGTCGCTTCAAACTCAGATTCGTCTCTCTCTCTCTCAGGTTCAGGACTTACGCGCGGAATCTCCAAAATAGCTGCAAAGCCCTACAGAACGCCCAACGGGCAATCAGAAATTGAAAACAAGAACTGTAAATATAAAATTAATTGAAAGCCAAATAAGAATTATAACCATAGAGGAAAACGAGTAAAATCCTAACTGAGGGCCAATCCCTAAAATGGACTCAACGGATTAGACTTAATTAAATCTGTAATTTAGGAATTGGATTTCGGATTTATCGGATTCAAAGTTTTAGACAGACTAAACAGACTTATTGTAGTCCGATCCATTTCATAAAATACTTAAGTATATTCATATTCAATACATAAAACATTCATAAATTTTTAATCCGTTTCAATTCCTAAAATACTTTCGGATTAAACGTACTGCTGGACTTAACTAAGTCCACTGAGCAAAAATCCAATTCCAAAAATGAATTTATTTAAATTCGTTTAATATTTAAATTTAAACCTACATGCAAATTAAAGGATTTCAAATCCGCATAACGTTACGCGGATTTATTGGATTTAAAGGCAGGGTGCGTCTCACTTAATTGCTTAAAACTTTAGACTACCTTAACCGATTTGGTCGATCTATATGTCAAATGAAAGCGCATAAATTGGACGTTTCAACTGCATAAGTTTTGACATTTTTTTAGTTATTCTCTAAATATTGGTAGTTATTAAGCAAAAACACTCGCTATTTCCGAATTAACTAATTTTATATTTTCAAAGAGTTTGGTGGTTTTTGATGCTTATTACAAGCACGCAACATCAAAAAATTCTAAATTAGACTAGACCGTTAACTAAAAAGTCTTTTCAAAGTTCGTTGCGTTCAAACTTCCGCTGAAAAACCTATAATGCTTATATACCGCTTGTGTGTTCCAAGTGATCATTATACATACATGCAGAAATGCACATGCTCCCATCTGCGTTCACATATGTAGCAACCAAACATGTAACGGGGTCAAAATTTTGGGGGCTCTCCGGCCAAATTTTGGGGACCCTTCCCCCTTGACCAAAAATACCCAAAATTTTGCGAAATCTTGTAAAATTTTTCCAAAAAAGTGCCATTTTTACTAAATTTTGCCCGAATTTCGGTGACCCTCTCCCGGCCGCTCGATTTTGGGGGTTCCCCCCCCCCATTGCCCCCTCATACTTGTGTGGAGCAACAAGCATGCTCCGAAAATCACGTGCTTTTTTTCGAATTGTCCGGTCAGTCGTCACGCGCTGAAAATCAATATTTTTAAATTCTCCAGTCACAGCAAATTACGTAATGTTGACAAAAGCAGCTTAAAGTTCATTGGTCATTGAATTCACTGGTCATTACGAAATTCTCCTTAGGCTCGATTCGTACTGATGTTGAAAGAAAGAGGATGCCCCAATTTAGAAAGAATGAAAGAGATGGAGGCGCCGGGAATCGAACTCGGGCCACCTGCTTCGAAGTCAGGCATGCTAACCACTACACCACAGCCCCCGAGTCTCATAGGCCCTAATTCTCATTTATAACAGGGTCCCCCCTTCGAACATCGTTGCGACCCTGCAACGATACTCGGTCGATACTCATGCTCCCGGAGCGAACCCGATGCCTCAAGGGCGGAGCACATTCACACGTAGGCCTCCAAGCCTACTTCAGTCACACCACACTCCTGGGTTTCCTGGCTCACCCGCAACCACAGGGTTTCTCGATCGACCCAGAACGATTCCCAACCAATACCGAGGGTTTTAACCGGCTCACCCTTAACCGGAACCGAGGGTTTTCTCCGGCTCACCCCTAACCGAAACCGAGGGTTTTCTCCGGTTCACCCCTAACCGAGGGACCATAACAGAGAAGCTATGTACACATTCATACTGCACACAGCACGAGTACCGTAAGGGTTGAAGTGCCAACCTCAACCCAGGGCATGGGGCTCCTAACCCACCTCCGAAGAGGTTCGGGGATAAGGCTGTCCTGAGGACCCGGCCCTATCCTCTCCGTCCTGTCACGGTCGCCACTATGTTGAATAGAAAGAGGATGCCCCAATTTAGAAAGAATGAAAGAGATGGAGGCGCCGGGAATCGAACTCGGGCCACCTGCTTCGAAGTCAGGCATGCTAACCACTACACCACAGCCCCCGAGTCTCATAGGCCCTAATTCTCATTTATAACACTGACAGCCGTTTATCCGTTCAGCCGTCGAAATTAATATTGTTTAATGTTTAAGATCAAATTGTGGCGTGATTATTGCGGTATTTGGTTGACTAAACGGACATATATACGACTATAAGTATGAATTGACCCTAATAAATAGTGTAGGTATAAAACTAATGGTTTCACTGCATTTTGTTTAAAGTATCTTAAAAAGGTAATCAATCCCGTTTGCAGGCAAAAAAAAGAAATTTCTAAATTTCTAAACAGAGATTCCAACTGTGATCAGTTGGCTGGGGTGGGAAACAAAAATCTTAACCACTAGACTGCCAGGGTATTAGAATCTAAGCATTAATGTTTTTATAAACTTTTAGTACAGTTGAGTTGAGTGCTGAGTACAACAAACGAAAAAATAAATTTTTTACGCAAAATATGTTGAAAAAGACACAAATTGCGATAGAATTAATAACGCACTACAAACCCACGCTATTCTTTCACTAGTAGGCCAGTTTGTTTATGATTGGCTGTTCCTGGTATCACATGTAGTATCAGCCGTAATTTGATTGGCCGATTTGCTTAATTACGCTTGGAAGCAAAACGGAAGCATTAAAAATACTTTAAATCTTGTATTTTAGGAAATGGATCGGACTTTTAAATCAAATTAAAATTCAATTCCTAAAATGCTGGATTTAATGGATTTAAGAGAATCAACGTGCTCAGCTAAGTCAGACTAAGCGGATTTAAAATATGCAGCGTGACAAGTTAAATCCGTTAAATCCGGTATTTTAAGAATTAGATTTTGCAGCTTGTTAAATTCACTCGTTAAGTCCGATTAAAATAAATCCGTTAAGTCCATTTTAGCAATTGGCCCTAGAATCGGCCATAACTCAGATGGAAAATAATTTCAAAGCTCAAACGGCGTACAAGGCCCTATGTACCTATCCCCATTCCAACGCGTCGGCGCCATCCACCGTTTCCGTCGTTTTGTCCAGATCAGACTGACTGTGAGCTAAAACCCCTTTTCACCAACGTGGTTTTTTTAAACCATGGTTTTTCTCCCCTTGAAAAAAAACCACGTTCAGACCTGATTTTTCAATAGAAAAATGAAAAATCATAGATATTTTTTGCCTATTTAAAATGTTTAAATGCACATTTGAGCAACTTTAACACTAAACCTCATCACAAACGTAAAATCAGTAAGCGACTAAGCCACAGGGGTCTCGGGACAGCAGCCCCCAGAAAAAATTTCTAGAATTTTTTATTATTAGGCAAAATTTGGTGAATTGGAGACGTAGCAAAAAATTTTTTCGGCTGGGCCATAAAAACCGAAGGGGACCGTTTTTAAAAAATATCATGGGAAAAAGTTCGGTAGAATTCCTCCATTCTCCCTGGGTACGCTTACGGGTCCGTAGTAGAGATGGGATCGGTTCCACTGGAACCGGAACCGTAACCGGTTCCATCTCTAGTCCGTAGTGCCGGCTGCGAACCCGTATCTGTACCACATCCCCGGAAAAACGACTTAGAATACATATACGTAATTGTATACAAAGCAGCCAGATCCTACACATTTTTTTAATTCCGGGTTATTGAAAACCTACGCTTCAGCTTTCAAAGTATATGTAATTTGAAGTAATACACCAAATCGCAGAAACAAGTATACGTATAGTATACGTAATAGTATGCGCATGTATTATAGCCATAACCGCCTGCACTGTTTAAAGACGGACCATTGTAATAAAACCAAAACCTGGGAACTTGTCGGGCTGGAATAATGGTGTATAGCCACCAAGATCCAAATTTTGAAAATTTGACCACTTCGACCTAATGCTAGAGTTGTATGGGTTTTTTCTAGACAAAATCAAACAGCGGATTTGTAGTCGGGGGGCGAGGGGCTCACAAATACCCTATGGCTATCAAAATCCCAATTCTACAATTTTATCTTTGAAACCCCCTGTTGGGGGAGGAGTATATACCTTTGAGGGGCTGGCCGTGGGGTGTCCACGACTACAACGAACGAAAATGGACCTCAGATTTGTTTCAGGGGTTAAAATTACCTCTATGGACTTAAAAATCCTAATTTTGAATTTTACCCGCTGGACTTACTGTTGGGGAGGGGTGCCGGAGGGGTCCTATTGTAGTCCACGAAAGTAATACACTAAAATAGACCTCAGATTCATGTTCAGCCTATCAAATTAGCCCAACGACATGAAAATTTCTAATTTTAAAAAAACTGACCAAATTTCACCCCCTATGTTGCACCCTGGGGGGAGGGTGGTATGGGGGTCCCAGAGTAGACAAAAGTAAATCCTAGATTCGTGTTCAGGACACCAAACACCCTAGAGACAAGTTTTTAAAATAAACGAAAAAAAAATTTTGACCCCAAAAGTGCAAAAGGGTCCCGAGCAGAGTTTTTTGTTTTCCATATATTATGTTTCAAACACCGTTTTCTAAAAAAGAACAGCAAAAAATAAAAAAGAACAACCGTAGAACAGCCAGCTGCAGCCGTGTAAAACACCAGAATCGCGTCTACAGTGCACCAAAATTGTGTCTAATTTCAAAAAATTTCTGGGGACAGCTATTATGTTCTAATGGTCTCTATCTGGGGATCTCAAAAGACCGACTGAATTGAACAGTGTATTCTTTACTTCAGTTTGCAGTCCTGCGAATGTGTAAAAAACTAGGGTACTTCATGGTGTTTAGAAGCAGCATTTAATAGCATAAATGTATATGGGGATGGGGTGTGGTACGGGGCTTGTACCAGATCTTTCGAAGGTTTAAGGAGGAGGGGACACGTGGTTTGACGTTTAAGGGACTTTATTGAACTTACAAAAATACAAAATTTTCAGTGTGAAATTTTTAGCATAAACTTGTCGTTTGCCTCAAATTTCAAAGTACCGAGGTGCTCTTTCCTTTTCAAAACCCTGGCTAGTCCCTGATCTAAACACACCTTAACAATTCTAACGTATATAGTTCGTCAGAAGCTAATTTGTGGAGACTACAGACTCCGTTGAAAACTAGCTTTAGCAAGAGGTTGTTTTTAGGATTGCCTATTAGCCAAAATTTTTGAGACCCCCCGAAAATTTTTATATACCGTAAATTTTGTATATACAATATTTCAAAAATCGCCATTTACACTCAATTTTGCCACAATTCTTGGGACCCTCTCCAACTGCCTTCTCGATTCTGCCACCCATTCCCCGACCTCCCCCTCGTCCTAGATAGGGCCTACCGGGGAGCGAGGTGGTGGGGGAGGGATTGCCTCCAACCTGAAACTTTTTCCAGTCAATTTTTACATAAGGGTCCCCCCTTTGGTTTTTCTTACCCTGAAAAAAATTCCCGATACGTCTCCA
>JASANF010010850.1:0-20956 GCA_030248245.1 Trissonchulus sp. WLG1_4
GGGTGCGTTCAAATTCTTGTTATAGACCTTTCACTTTTGAGAATACACCTTAAGTCTGTTAACATTCAGTATATAGACTGACGTTTCATAATAGTTTCATTATTATTCACTGGGGTGGAATAGTCTTGTTTGTGGGTGCTGGTATCACCTCTGCACCTCTGAAGTTGTATACAGTCTACGCTGTGGCAGGAACAGTATATCAAATGGACAGTTTTATATAAACGTCAGCAAACGCGCTTATTTTTTTATTAGTAACAGAATAATAAGGGCATTACAAATAAACAACTGCATAAATATAGGAAACAAAGCACTTACAGTAATGTTGCAATAATATGAACTCTACTACCTCGTGGTAGTTGTTGTTGTTGTTGATATCAGCAAGCGTCAGGCAGGACGTGAATCCTGCGCAGATACGCCAACGACCTCACTCGGTCGCTCTATACGACCGAGGGCGCCGGGTCCCTGTCCCCAAGGATGTTACCCCAGTAGTAGCGGTCGCGGGGCATTGCAACAGGTGGTCCATTGTTTCTGGTGCTTCGTCACAAAATCTACAGTTTCCATCTGCTTGTTGGTTAATACGCGCCTCGTAGCTCCTGAGCAGGCAAGAGTGGCCCGTTCTGAGCCTTGATATGAGGACTAGTACTACCTCGTGGTAGTCGCTGATTTAGGCGATTAAGTTGTGACGTGAATCATTAATGAAATGCAAACTGATGAACCAAAAACTGTGCTCTGACTACCACTAGGCTTCCTTAATTCTAAATTTGATAGACTGTAATTAAAATAGTGTAAGGCTTATGTTTGTATATTGACAAACGGCAGGAGTTTTTGCTTCAGGAAACCACTCTCAGCGATAGTGATAATGTCCCAGTCTGCGCGAGGCTTTTCCTGAATTTGTTGGAAATAGTGTAAATAAGGTGTACCCGGAAAATGCTGTAAGTTGTTGTCTGACATGCCTCTAAACGTTTTCTTATTCAAATAAAACTAGTGTATGTATGTAGCATTGATATACGAGTTTTTTAATTTAGTTAGACTAAGTTTTTTCAGTTTTATTTCATAATTGGTATTCTTAAAAGGGCACGAAACACATTTTTGCCACTATTTACGGAGGTAATTCATTGCTGAAAGAGCCATCACAGTTTGATCACGGCGTTAGCTGCAGCAATTTTTTTGAAATAAACCAGCAATAAAACTACTGGTGGTGGCTACCACGGGTGACATTGCCATTGTGAAAACTGTTGCGTTGTAGTCATCTGTCACGTGGTTTCCATCACCTACCAGAACATTGGCAAGGGGCTGGCCGAGTGCACTACTGGGAAGCATTCTGAGGTATGGCAGGGGAAGCACGTGTTGACTCTTGATGCTGAAACAACTAATGGATCCACTTATAGTAGTCAGTTGACCTTTACCCGAGCTCTAGCCTGAAGCGATTGGCACTATATTATGTTAGCTTTGGCTAGAAACAGAAAGGTCAGGTATCTTGTGTGTAAGCTCTGTTTTGCACTTGCAAGCAAATTGCCGCTGTAAATGTAGAATCTGGTATCAGTCTTGATGACAACTCTTTACTATTACATTACTTAACTTTACTCTTTACTTTACTATACACTGCAAATTGTCAGTCAAGTAATTTTTGTAGATGAACGGACAAAATTGACTGACTAAAGGTGAAAAATGTTATTTTGAATCCTGTTTTGCAGAAAGTGAGCTGAAAAGCAGTTTGTCTGAAAAACGATGTCGGCAGTGGCAACGACGATGGCTTCGTTTACGTTTCCAATATGGAGGATCGCATCAAGAGCAGGAATATTGCCGAGAAAATCGACTTTGCCAGTATGTTCAGTGCAAAATATACGAGTATATCAAGAGTATGTAATGTGTAGGCGTCCATAAAGAGTGAGCATATTTCTTTTATTTAGAGAGGCCTGTCTTGGTTCAGGCAATGACAAAGAGCGCTTGACATTTTTCTATTGTTGCGTTTGCACCTGCTTCGGTTACCGCTTTATGAAACTATGACTTAATGGTAGGAATACCTAGGTGATTAGTTTCTCTGCTGTACTAAATTTCATTTTTTTTAGGTATACAAGATGTCCTCAGAGCTGTTGCTTGAAGAATTTAATTAAGTTCTGCTTATTGTTTTATTGTTGGATGTAATGTTCAGTAAAATAATATTGTAATTATTTTATTCTTGTTGCGTTGTTATTATTAAAAACTAGTTACTTATGGTAGATTAGATACGTACTTAATATTGAGAAAATAGCGTAACGTATGCCATAGGCTGCCCCTTTTTGGGCTACATAATATATATTTGAGTAAAAGTAAATAGAAGATACGGCTTAACGTTTTCCTGTTACGCCGTGGCGCAGCAGGTAATTCGTTCCGCCATAGAATGTGTGTATACACTGTGATGCAGTGAAAAGTATGCTTTGACAATGTGATGGATGAAAAGTATGCTTTGTGTGCGAGTCTGTATGTTTTGCTGTGAGTTCGCTGTACATTTGCGTCATTATTGCTGGCCATTGCCCATTATATACCGCAGTGGTACATGACCTGTTCGAGCGTCTGCGAACGCAGCGTGTCTGTCTTTTCGCTTGTAAATTTTTGCGCGGCGGCCTCAGTATATACTATATTGTAGTAAGCAATATGAATCTGAACCAAAAGCAGGAACAATTGTGAAGCCTGGATGATGGAGAAGTGAAATTTCAGCCGGCTATATTCATTTTGTGCTGTATTATTAGCACAATTAATTTAAATCTAATCCGTTAAATCCAATTTTGGATAAGACCCCTAGACCTAATTCTATCATGGATTCTTGATATTACCCAATCTAAAATTTGTCACTTAAAAATTATTTATTGCAAAAATGCAAAGTTATTAAGACGTTTATATTTTATAGCTGTAAAGAAAATCACTACTGAACCACAAGTAATTCTGCGGTTCATCAGCCTAAGAAAGTAAGAAACCGGGCCCGGGTCAAAATTTGTGATTAACTGAATTCACAGTCCATGCACATCCTTTTAACCTCAAGATCACCAAAAAAACACTACTTGAAAATTGTAATTTTCAGCGCTCCGCAATTTCGATCGCAGACGCTTTCCTACGTCTCATGAAATCAGAAAATACGCATGTAAAAAGTTGGTTAAAATGATTTGCAATAATCTGAATCTGAACAATCTCATTGAACTAACATATTGTTTTATCATCATAAATTTATACGAACAAATGTTTCCGACTACCCCCGACAATGACAGCCAAAATGATTGAACAATGTAATTTACAAAAATAAAATTTGGTGCAATCCATCACCAAATATATACAGCAGCAAGACCGACAATCAATCCTTGGAATCGCCAACACCGTCCGGTAGAATCGCGAAAATTGCTTCTGATTCTGGCAAACATGGAGAATCATAGATTTTGCAAATGCGACTTTCCCCACGACCCTTTCGCAGATAAAGCCTGAAATTAATATTAAATAAAAAACATTTCTTTACGGTTGTCCTATGCGTAGTTTCACTTTGGCTGAATTTTTTGAAGAGATCTTGGTAAGGTTGTGGCCAAAATTTGATGTGAAAAACCCAAAAAAACGAACAATGAACTCCAAAGTGAACATATGCTGCATTTATACGAGTATCACGACACTGAAGACGATCTCAGAGGGTCTTATCCAAAATTGTATTTATCGGATTAGAATTAACTTTATTTCGTCAATAACGCAGTGTCAATTTTCAGCGGCTATTTTCATTTTGTGCTATGTTATTAGCAAAATTATTTTAAATCTAATCCGTTAAATCCAATTTTGGATAAGGCCCATAGTTATAGAAGACAGACACTCTCCCTGTCTCTCGAAGATTCGCTGCACAACACACAGTAGTACATAATCGCTGAAGTGTTATTAAGTTTATAATATAACTTTCCCATTAACTAATTTATGTATATACTGAAATGCTTTACACCGAAAATCAGAGCGCAGACTGGCTGAACAATTGTTTAAGGTGGTGGTTACGTTTTCGACAGATTTTATAACTTCTTATAACTTTTGATTGACCCAATGAATTTAGTAGCTATCTTTTGCACGTTGAAGAACTTGACTAAAACTACCCCTGTGCACAAGGAATAGCTTCAATGTCTAGCAAGCTTGCCAGCAGACACTGTTAAAGTAGTCAAATTTCGTGAATTTTTGCATTTTTCATGTTTTGTTGTAAAATTGACAGTTACACCAGTTATGCAGTTATGTGACGCAGAAATAAAGTTACGCATCTTCAAATTTGAATTTTTTTGAATTTTGGGAAATATACAAATTTTTAAATCAAATTATTTTACGCACTACGCTGAATTAAAACGAATGATAAAAATGACACATCAGAAATTGTCTAGAAAAACATGTAAATTAACGCATAAAAATAAGTCCACGAAAGTATTTTTTAAATAATTCTGCGGGTGGATTTGAAGTAAAACAAAATCTAAGCATACATAATTTTTGAAATTGCAGCATAAAGTAAACACATATGTGTGCGCCAAGTTGTCCCAAATTTTCGTACCAGTAGTTTTCAAGTTTTGTGGATTTTTGTGTAACGTGCTGTAGTTCAAACAGCAAAGTTACATAAATGTGACGTAATGTCAAAAAGCAAAACGCGGAAGGATAAGTTTTGGTATCTAAATTGAAGATTTTTGACATGCCCGTGTGTCATTTTTTTCTTTTTTTAATAAACGGCCGTTTTGACTAGCTACTAGTTTGGCTTAGCGTAAACTAAAATTTACTAAGCAGTAACTAACTGAAAAATAATTTTTGCGAAAATTACAAATGACTAATTCAAGCTATTTCAGCAAGCACTCATCTCATTATAGTTTATAGGTTTCTAAATTAATAGGAGTACTATAATTATTCTCGATTGAAAATTAATGGTAAGTTACTCCTGCAGAAATATCGAAAACATTACCATTTATCACCAATTTTTGAGTACCTTCCTCCTTTAAGCTCAATTCATACTTTCATCAGTATGTCCGTTCGGCCGGCTAAATTACAAAATAGTGACGCCACTAATAGTGTATAAAATTGGCGTGATTATTTCGTAATTCAGAGGGCTGAACGGACATTAGGCTGTAAGTATGCATCGACACTTCTTATTCTTATCCATCAAAAATACCCCAAAGTTTACAAAATTTACGAAAACAATGCCACTTTTACACATAGCTATTAGCTACACACACGGCCCCGAAGCATCAATTTTGAGAAGGGGGTAATTCTTATCCCCCCTCATACTTGTAGGACTGACACTTACAAATTCATAAACAAAATCGAACCTGGTGGTGGAAGCATGCGCCATAATATTGCCACCGATCGGTTTTTTGGGATCCGCATTGAAAATCGACGCAGCACCGTCCACCTGCGCGACCACCTGATTGGTTATCACAACAGCAACGCCAAACTAAAAAATAACGGAGTTCGGTGTTTTACGCAACATTATTCGGATTGTGAACAGTTTAGCAGTTTAAGTCAGTTAATGAAGAGTTGCCTTGCGCATAGACGTATATGAGGTGAGAATTAATTTTCAACATATGACCTTAGCAAGCGCGGATCCGATATATACGTCATTCATAAATTTGCTCTGAAAATCAAAAATTTCTCCAACTTTTTTCCTGGGGGCCACCACACCCAGACTCCCGCAACTTTCTGGCTTACTGGTCCTTCCTACTGTCTTTTTGTAAAGGTCTATGCATGTGTACATGAGGACAGTATGCTGCATTTATTGGACTAATACACTGTCTGAAGTGACGTTCCCTATTTGTTTTAATTTCCCGGTTAGAAGCAATTTCTGATACGACCCAACTTCACCAGATTCAACCTAAAAAGTGAAAAACTCACTTTTTTGCACTTTAATCTATCGTATTGCTAATTGCTCCATAATGAACGCAGCGGTTTCGGAAAAATTCTTTCTGTACCAATATCCTCAAAAACTGTAATGTCTCACTTAAAGTTCATATTTTAGCTTTTAGTTGCATATTTTAGAGGATATCCCGGGGTCAAAAACAGAAAACCTTGCCTAGCTTCTGGGGGCTGCCGCATCCAGACCCAAGGGCGTACCTAGGGTTGGGCCGTTGGGGGGTAGGGTCTGAACCCCCCCTTTTGGCCAACTCATAAGAAAATTTCAACAAAGGTCGCCCGGTCTCCGGTGTTTATGGCCAGCCAGAAAACATTTTCGATACGTATCCATTCTCCAATTGACCAAATTTGGCCTAAGAATCAAAAAATTCTCAATTTTTTTTCCTGGGGGCTTCCGCCTCCAGTTCCCTGCAATTATGTGGCTTACTATTTCATATTATTATCTTTCATCAAAACCTATGCATGTCTACACGAGTATATTACGCTGCATTTAGATGTGTAACACACTGTCTGATGTGATGTTCCCATCTTTTGTTTTATTTTCCTGTCTGAAATTTCCGATACGTATCCAGTGACCAAATTTTGCAAGGTGGTGGGGTCGCAGGCACAGATGTACAGGGGGGGGGGTCTGGGGGGGGGCAAGCCCCCCCCCAGATTTGAAATTCTGGGACAAGCCCCCCCTCAGATTTGACAAGTTGGGACAAGCCCCCCTCTCTGAAACCCCAAAATCGCTTCAGATCGCCGTAAAATGCTTCAAAAATGACCGAAAAAAACGAAAAAATCGCTAAAAATATCGGAATTTCGCAAAAATTCCCCATTTTTAGGCAAAAATTGGAAATTTTCGCGTTTTTGGGACAAAATATCGGGACAAGCCCCCCCTAAAATGTCGAAAATTTCGGGACAAGCCCCCCCCAGACCGAGACCCCGTGTACATGTATGGTCGCAGGGGAGTCAACGAGCGTCATAGACAAAAATAGACCTCAGATTCGTGTTCAGGGAGTCAAATTACACCTATGAACATCAAAATCCGAATTTTCAAAACTTGACCCCTTGGATCCGTTGTGGAGGAGGTAGCCTAGGAGGGGGTCGTAGGACAGTTCACGAGGGTCACAGACAAAAATGAACCTCGGATTCGTGTTCAGGGGGTCAAATTACCCCAATGGACATCAAAATTTCAAATTTAAAAAAATGACCCATTTTGACGGCCTGGGGGCCATGGGTGTCCAGAGTGGGTATAGGCAAAAATAAATCACAGATTCGTGTTTAGGACACCAAACTACCCCTAGAAACAAATTTTTCAGAATAAACTAAAAAAAAAATTTTGACCCCAAAAGTGCAAAAGGGTCCCGAGTCCCCTTTGGGAGCTCCCTGGGGGGGGCAATCTGTGGGGCAATGGGTATTAATATGATATGTTCGCAAGTTCACAATCCATATTACACGAAAAACTTGAACTATCATGAAAAATAAACAGCAAACCTAATTATTCTACTGTGAAGTTACGTACGCGCATACATGACATACAGCCAACCGGGGGGGTACCGTCTAGAGGACTATTCAACATCTCAGCAAGAAAGTGATAATACCAGTCTGGCATATTTTTAGGCAAAATTTTATGGGGGGGGCGCGATGGGGGGGGCAGCCCCCCCCCATGTATGGGGGGGGCGTCGACCAAAATGGGGGGGGGCGCACCAATTTCACGATAAAACACTATTTTTATAAGAAAAAATGGTTATTATACGCTAAATGTTACGTTTTCATACGTTATTATAGCTACGCAATACTAAATTTAGCCAAAAAGGACTCAAAAACCCGACGAACACGACATTGCTACAGCTAAAAATTCGCTAAAACGTCCTTTCGGAAAAAATTTTGGGCTATGGGGGGGCACCCAGGGTTTTTTTTTTGGGTCCACGAGTGGGTCCAGACTCAAGTTCTCTTAACTGGACCCAGCAAAAATTAACCTGACCCAAGCCAGACCCAAGGGCGTAGTCAGGGAGGGGTCGCGGGGGTCGCGAACCCCCTTTTTGGTTGAACCTTAAGAAATTGTCAACAAGGGTCCCCCCTTTGGTTCTTATCGCCCCGCCGAAAAAAATTTTTGATACGTCTCCAATTGACCGAATTTTGCCTGAAAATCAAAAAATTCTCGAATTTTTTTCTGAGGGCGGCCGTACCCAGACCTCTGCATCTCTATGGCTGACTAGTCCTTGTTATTATCTTTCATCAAAGCCTATGCATCTCTACAAAAGTACATTATGCTGAATTTACTTGTATAATACACTGTCTGATGTGACGTTTCCATACTTAGTTTTTAATTTTCCTGTCGGAAAAAATTTCCGATACGTTTCCAGTTGACCAAATTCGGCGTAACAGTTAAAAAATCTCCATTTTTTCTGGGGGCTGTCGCCCCCAGTAACCTGTGACTGCCTGATCTTGCGTTTGCACTGCGAATTAAAGTGTTAAAATTACTGTATATAAATACTAAAATAAATGTCAAAAGTGTATTACAGCGTGTGTACTGACAGCGGACAGTGAATTTATTTAGATTAAATGACTACATAAATGACCGCAAACTACGTTTTGTTATGTAAACTTCGCTAAAAGGTGTAACAAATCTTTGGTTCTGGCCTGGAGGCTGCCGCCCCCAGACCCCTGCAGCTGTGTGACAGTGATTTTGCATTTTATTTTTGTGTCTAAATTGCAAAAAAGTCTATATATATTTCATTCCATTACAAAAACTGGAAAATTAATTCCCCCGAAATTTTGTCGCTGTCGCCCCCAGACCCCTACTAATCTGTGGCTTAGTTTTCTTTGCTTTTGTCTTCTCTGGAAGCATGTGCTTGTATATAATGTTGGATTGTGCGCAATGTATATATTTGCTTAATACACTGTTTAGTGTATCGTTTTAGCTGTTTATTGTCACAAAAATGACAATTTTTAGTAAATTTACAGGTTTTAATGCCACAAAATTTTGAAAAATTTGCAAATTTTACAGTTTTTGGAACCTTTCCAGCCCGCAATTTTTGTAACTTTCGGTGTTTTGACCTCCAATTTTACGTTTGATGCTGCTGTAGTCGAAAATTAAGCATTGTTTTGACCGACAAATGCTAAAATGTGTCGCTTTTTGCGTTAAAATTGCAATTAGGTGCATACTAATGCACTTCAAAAAATCGAAAAGTCATTCCCCCCCGAAATTTTCTGGCTACGCCACTGTTATATAATGTAAATGTCTACTTACGATTTACAACATTAACCTTATATTCTTGACCCAGTCAGTGCTTAACTGGACCCAACGAAAATTAACCTGACCCAACGTGGACCCACTGTCGATTTTGAAAAAAAAAACCCTGGGGGCACCCCATCTGAAATGGGGGGGGGGCTCAAAATGGGGGGGGCGCGACCAAAATGGGGGGGGGGGCACCGGAACAAAATGGGGGGGGGGCCCCCCCCAGCCCCCCCCCCACTAAAAATATGCCAGCCAGTGAATGCACAGCATATGGGTTTATATTCGTATACAAAACGATTGACCTCCAGCTATAACCATGATAGCTCCACTGCCCGTAGCGAACCTACCCCCGTAATACACGTGGCGGGGGGTATGGGCATGCCCTGGGGCTTATAGGCTGAAATTCAAATAAAAAGCCCAAGTTAGTTTTTATTCCACTACTGTACCACCTCACATGCAAAAGATCATGACTGGCCGTTTTGCGCAACTTTTTAAAAAGTGTGCTAAACTTTTTCGTACTTTGTAATTTTTTGGACCCCAAAAAAGGGGTTTCCCCCCTCCCAGCACAGCCTCTCACGGAAACACCCGAGCAAAACCATTTTTTCCGTGTCTATTGCAGGCTATACGAAATGTGAAAAACCAAAAAAGGTGTCGCTCGGATGAACTACCGGCGAGAAAAGTTCTGGGAAAAAAAAGAGCGAAAGTCCGTGAATTTTGGGGGGTCCCCGGGGGTGTCCCAAAAAATACTTGACCGATCCGGCTGAAATTTTGCCAGCACTTAGGTATTGCCAAGCGGTGTACACTGTACACACACAAAATTTCGTGTAAAAAGCTCTTCTATATTTTGAGCTACAAAAAGTTCAAATTCTCAAAATCCGCAATAGTGCTAAATTTTCCTATTCTAGGGTTGGGCGCTATCGCGCCAACCCTGACTAGCGGTGGACTGCACCAAATCGGACTAACTGCCGATTAGTCTAAGCCGATTTAGCAGAGGCTTAAATTCCTTAATTCTGCTTGGGTCCGCTGCACCAATGAAAATTAGCGCACTTGACGCTTGAAATTTAGTTGAAAACTGAGGTTTAGCTGTCATTTAGCTGTAATTTAACAAAATAGGTTTAACTGGAGGTTAGCTGCAGCTCAGATTTAATTAAAAGTTAAGTAAAGTTAATCAGATTTGGTGCAGTCCACCGTAAATCTGACACAATCGCAAATGTTTTTGTTATTGAAATAATTAATCGCTATGGCCCACCCCGAACACTCCTTTCGAATAATACGTTATTTCACCTCTTTCAGACTTTCACCAAAATTTATAACCTTGTCAACACCTTGAAAGTAAGCAGTGCACCGCGTAGGCCCAAAACCCTAGATCAGGTTGAAAGAAAGAACAAAACTTTGAAAAAATATGTTGGCAACCTACTGCTCAATGCACCAAGAAGAATAGGACTAGTACTATTTGCATATCGTGCTTCTACGCATCAATCTATTGGAGAGTCTCCATACTTTCCATTGTTAGGACGTGATCCTACTACTCCCTTAGACTTGGTCCTCCTAAATCATAATTCCTCTTGTGCTATTGTCGTGACACGTCGTGTAAAGCGTTAAAAGCTGTCGGATTTGGCTGCAGAAATACTTTTATGATAAAAGAATAAACGTCACAAATTTTGACATAGGAGACCGTGTGTATATATGTATACTCCCCCACTACAAAACAAGGAATTTCTCCTAAACTTTCCAATAATTGGGGCGGTCCTTACCGAATTACCGCGAAAAATGTTAACGAATAACTGAATGTAATGGACACACAAGTAGTAAATGCTCAGTTTTGTCAAGTTTTTATCCAAACATGGCGGTTCAATTATTTGGGGAAGCCCGAATGGGCTTGGACCAAATATGGTGGACAGGCTGTACTCTTTAATTCTCAGTTAAATCCTGGGAAGTGCTTCATTTTTTCCATTAAAAATAAGCGCGTTAACGTTTCTCAGTGGAAATGCTCTCACTGCCACACCCTCAAGAACGCTTTCCATTTCGCTTTAACCATTTCGATCATGATGGCCCTCGTACAAGTAATCATTTAGAAGGCTACAACAACAGCCTGCGAACAAAGCTTGGACATTAGCATCCACGTCTACCTATTTTCCTTGTCAAATTTCAAGAAGCGCACAATGAAATTCAAGCTCGGTGCCGCCAGCTCGAGAATGGTGCTCCATCGAATCAGCGCTTACAAAAGTACATGCAAAACGATAACAACATTTTATTGGCTAAACAACAATTTCTCAATACGATTGGAAATTTAAACTTTTTGCAACCAAACTACGCATTTGATATGGACCAAGCCATACTACAATATTTTGATCGTGTTCAGTACTATATTGGTTAATAAAGTTAATTTAAACTGTTGATTTCTACTATTATTGTTTTATAAGTTTTTAGCTGCAATTCTGTTATCGTAGTGTACTATATATTTCAGTAGCGGAGGTAATAAAATACCTGTTGTGTAGCCCTAATGAAACAGTTATAATTACAGTCTTACTCCTATTGTTAAACTAGTGCAGCCCTAATGAGACGCGCCTGTTTATCATGTTGTAGTAATAATGCAGCCCTAACGAAACAGAGCCCTACCAGTACCCAATCAAACACCCTATACCTATAGCAGATGCCCGAAGTTATCCCTTTGATAGAGGAGCCGCCACTTATTTCACCCAATAGCTCGGCCCTCGGCTTGTTGTTTTCATCCCGACCCTGTCAAACCCCAAACACTTGGGCTGCTTGTGTGACATCTAAGTCGGCTCGAGTTTATTTTTGACTGACATTTTTCTAGGTCCAAAAAAGGGGTGATGACTCCTTTGCCGACCAAAAATAATGTGAAAAACAAAAAAAGTGCCTCGCCCAAAAAAATTTCTGGACTAATGGCGCCGGCAAAAAGACGAAAAAATCCGAGTTTGATGGAGGCAATTTTTCATATCTCGGGTAATACAAAACCGATTTGCCTAAAATTTGGCCAGCATGTAGCCCTCCCCCAGGCAAGTGCACATACCAATATTTAAGACCAGTTTACTCTTATAATCTATGTTATTAAAAAATTAATTTTTAAATTCTGCAATGTGGTGTGTCGCTATTATTCCAGGGTAAGGCGCTATAGCGCCTACCCTGATTCTCATTTTGTTCGGGATTTTTAAATAATTTTCTGTTAAGCCCTCCTATAATAACCATGTGTTTGTAAGTCTGACCCTAGAGCACACAATAATTCTATCAGAACAACTGTACAATCAATAATTTAATACCACGCATGTAACGGGGTCGACTTTTTAGGGGGCTTCGGGTCAAATGTTGGGACACTCTTGCCCAGATCAACCAAAAATAGCTTAAATTTTGCAAAATTTTGTAAAATTTGCTCAACAATGCCACTGTTACTAAATTTTACCCAAATTTTCGTGACCCTCCCTCCGGCCCTTCGATTTTGGGGTGTGATCCCTGCCCCCATAGCCCTTCAAACATGTATGATTCCACAGGTAGAGGTTTTATTATATCATGACCTCTTACGACAAGGGGCTTAAGTCAAGAAGACGGAAGTTCTATTCACAGCACGGGCTATAATTTGAGGAAATATGGTTGGTAGTGGCGGTTATACCATTAAATGTAGTCAACGTTGAACCCATTACCGATAGTGTACCCTCCTGCACTAAACGCGGAACATGGCCCAAATCTAGTACTATAACTTACCCTCGTCGGGTAGCTAGACTAGTCACTCACGCAACTTACACAATTACTATTGCGTTTTGAACAGACACATCCTGTTTCGATTGAGAGCTGGCTAGGACATTTCGTCAGCTCTATTACTATACACTACACTACACTACACAGCTGATTTGTAATCTATGCACTTCTCTGCTAGACCAATCAATTACGTTATTCTCAATACAGCCTGCACACACGCAAACACAGACACACACAAACGCATACACATACGCATGTTTCAGCTGGCAGGCTGATAGGTTACAGTACAGCAGTGCAATTCAATGCACTGAAACTGAGCATGATTTACATACATTTTCAGATTCAGTGCATTGACTGAAATCAGTAAGTACAGCCGCTAAGGCAGCCGCGCAAAAATTGTTCTATATTTGAAACCAATTTACTGACAAACTTTATGCATATTTTTAATGTTTCAGAAATTAAGTTTATTAATTTTTTTCAACGCTTTCCTGACCAATGGCAGTAAGTGAGCAAACCTACTGCTATTAATAATTTTTGTGCAATAAATTATTTGTGGTTGCTCAGCTAGCTAATTGGCTTTAAATCATTATCTAGCACAACTTCTTACCCTAGCTCTGACTTGCTTTTTGTGCTTAATATACACTTTGTGCCCTAATATATTATTTATACACTACCACAGTAGCAATAGCTGCACGCAATGTTGTGGTGGTGGTGTTTTGTGGTGTAAGTTTTCACCTTACTATTTTTCTACTTACACTTTTTTCAGTCAGTGGATTGCGATTGGGTGTGTGCCTCCTAAAGTCCAAGCGGTGGCGCACCTATAAAATCGGCCTCGGGAAGCACTAGTCAGGGATATTCAGAGTGCTTCATTCTCTGAAAACTTGCGTGAAGAGCGAATGAGGCCCATTTGGGTGCCTGAGGAGGCTATGGGGTGGGATCCCCGAAATTTCCTCAAAATACTACACCAGTCCCGACGGGCATCATGTAAACTGGTGCGGGTGCAAACTTCAATAGTCAAAAACTTCCTTTTATCAAACTAAGGGTACCTGGTGATATTGTCAGAAATATCACTTGACCAGATACTGCGTCAGTGTCATACACTCAATTCAATGTTGAGTGCCTGGGGGCTGTGGCAAGATCCGGTGGCCATCAATTTCTCGTGGGCACATCCCTGTGCTCGGGTGATGGTCAGCACATCCACGAGGTGCAACCGCCGCAGGGAGTCCTCCCAACATTTTTTTCCGTTGGTGCCGAGAGCAAAGATGCTCGCGTTGTCTGGAAGCATCTTCAGATGGTAATGCAGGACTTCTTTTCTGAAAGGATAAGGGAACGTTGGGGTGACAGACCGTACCTGGACCTCAGTCGCTTATCATCATAGATGGGAGACGGCGCTGCGTTCAACGGCATTCTAACCCCGTGGACGTATGCGAACCTGGTTGGTACTGGGACACCATTCCACACCGAAGACTTTCATCTTCCTTCGGTTAACGTCTGTTACCAAGGAAAGAAGCTTTGAATGGGGGTTTCCCAGGACCAACTAGGTAAACTGCTCGTTATCCTGCAGGGCCTGGTTCCATACGAGGCGGGGTGTCCTCTTGTCACTCTCAGGAGAAAATGCTTTTTTCCTCACCCTGGTTGGTTAGCCTTTCTGGGCAACACAGTGCAATGTCTGATACAGGAACCTAGTGACATTGTATCACGCCATAACTTTCCTGTCACAAGGTAACATTTTGGCCGTGGCGTGTCAGAGCAAATTAATTTTTTCGGCCCCCAATACCTCCAAAATTATGCACACTACTCCGCCCTACACCTAAACGTCACCGTCAAAAATCATGTAGCTACTGAACCAGAACGGCGATTCGAATTACCCCGTGCTTTAGCTACGAGGATTTCACAATTTTTCTCCATGGCCCTCCAAAACCATGCTCTTCACGAGTCCTGGGTGCCCGGAGCAGTTCCGAGACAGGTACGCCCTGGGTCGTCACTTAAAGCGCCATCACGTACCGGCAGACGAGCGCTGCCAACAGTGTGGGGCGGACGTTGAGAATCTCACGTTGAAATTCCTTTGGCTAACTTTGTGTGGCTGCGATTGAATCGCAGTCTTCAGTCACCTATTGAAGTCTTGTCTCCTGCTGGTGTGTGCATATTGAGCATGAATACTCATTTGGAAAGAGCTGCCAGCAAAGTGGCATTTGGTCAGCATGGTACGGCAAAGCGGAGATATCGTGGCACATCGCAGTAGCCTACATAACTTTTGAAAACAATAGTGTCGACATGCGCTATCAAAGACTCATGACTGAAGGTTACCGATGCCGAATTTGAATTTGTGCATGTTTTCGAAAGTCATATTATTCAAGTTGGACCCACTGTTGTCGCAATAGTCAAACACAATTTACAGCTGGTCAAAGAAGAGACGCCGTGGCTAAAAAAGCCTATATATGAAGCGATAACGCTGGTTGCTATCATAACGCTCCAGTCATTGCATCAATGGAACGAATGAAAGCTGAAAACTGGAATTGAAGTTACGCACTGGAGCTTCAGTGAGCGGTAAAGGTAAAGGTGAAGTAGCGGTAAGCTCAGGCAAGTAAAGACCGTCAGATAGAATGGCGGCTAATATAAAAAATCACGTACGGCAATACATCCAAATTTCTGCAAGCAGCTTGCACTTACTACGGTGTGCGGTCTGGATCTTTTTACAACGTCAACGTCAAAGTTTTAATGGAAGTTTCTGCGAAAAATTTTTACATGTGTGTTTACAATTTTAACTAGAATTACAAGTGTGTTTACAATTGTAATTAGCTGTAATCTCATTTTGAGCAAACGTACTGGTTGGCAATACAATAAAAATTGCAGTGTGAAAATAGTAAAAAAAATTGAAAAAAATACAGTGGTTGAGATACGAAGTAGAGTCTTATAGATTGACAATATTGTTTCTTCATCAAATGAAATTGGTCTGCTTTAAAAGGGTTTACTTTCAATGTCAGTTTATTATAGTTATTTTTTTGTTGTGTTTTAGTTGAAAGAAATTGAGACATCTGGTGAATTTTTTCATTAAATTAAAATTCGGGAAATGGAGCCATTGATGACAGGCGTTTGCAACCAGTATCCTTTGGTTCACTTTTGTCACATTGAAATTCCTTTGGCTAACTTTGTGTGGCTGCAATTGAATCACAGTCTTCAGTAACTTATTGAAGTCTTGTCTCCTGCTGGGTACGGTTTCATAAACAATGAATCGTGATTCATTAGTAACACTGGTGCAACATCAAAAATCTAGTATAACGTGGCCTTTACAAACTATTTCTGCTAGAAATTTTTATGACAGGTAGCCAATATGTTGCACCACGTGTGGTTCAAATCTCACAATAGTCAAGTTATTCAGTGAAAAGTATAGCTAACTTGAAGTCATTCATTAGTTGCAAATATTAGTGAATTTTTGAAAACCACTAATATTTACTAATATTTGGGACTAATGAATGACTTTGACTTAGCTAGACATTTGTCTGCATCAAGCAAACGTAACAAAAGTTTACACACGCATTATCTAACATATTGGCAATACGTCGTAAAAATTTCGAACAGAAGCATTAAGTTAATGCAAAGTTATAACTTATTTTCTGGCTTATATCAGTGTTACTAATGAATCGCAACTGATCTTTTATGCATCAAGCAAACGTAACAAAAGTTTACACACGCATTATCTAACATATTGGCAATATGTCGTAAAAATTTCGAACAGAAGCATTAAGTTAATGCAAAGTTATAACTTATTTTCTGGCTTATATCAGTGTTACTAATGAATCGCAACTGATCTTTTATGAAACCGGGCCCTGGTGTGTGCATATTGCGCATGAATACTCATTTGAAAAGAGCTGCCAGCAAAGTGGCATTTGGTCAATATTCAAAAATTGTTTTACAATCTGGAGAATGGTGAAGTTAAGCTTATGATTTAAACGATACAACAATTTGTTAAAAAACTTAGAAACTGAAAAACATGTTTACAAGGAAGAGAGCGTGACTTTACACGACTACATTGTACGTGGTTACCGATCCCGAACATTTGTGCATGTTTTCGAAAGTCATTTTACTCAAGTTGGACCCACTGTTGTCACAATTGTCAAACACATTTTACAGCTGGTCAAAGAAGAGACGCCGTGGCTAAAAAAAGTTTATGGCTATTTATGAAGCGATAATGCTGGTTGCTATCATAACGCTCCAGTCATTGCATCAGTAGTACGAATGAAAGCTGAAAACTGAAATTGAAGTTACTCACTGGAGCTTCAGTGAGCCTCAGGCAGGTAAAGACCGTCAGATAGAATGGCGGCTAATATAAGAAATCACGTACGGCAATACATCCCAGAAAACAATCCGTGCACAAATTTCTGCAAGCTGCTTGCACTTCCTACGGTGTGCGGTCTGGATCTTTTTATAACGTCAACGTCAAAGTTTTAATGGAAGTTTCTGCGAAAAAATTTTTACATATGTGTTTACAATTTTGACTACCTTTACACGTGTGTTTACAATTGTAATTAGCTGTAATCTCATTTTGAGCAAACGTACTGGTTGGCAATACAATAAAAATTGCAGTGTGAAAATAGTCAAAAAAGTTGAAAAAATACAGTGGTTGAGAAACAAAGTAGGGTCTTATAGATTGATAATATTGTTTCTTCAGTAAATCGAGTAAAAATTAATAATTAGTAAGTAATAATAACGAGTAAAAACTAATAATTCCGTCTCTGAGTGGGCTCCTGTTGTGAGCGGTGTCCCACAAGGTTCTGTATCCGGTCCTGTGTTGTTTCTTTTATATGTTAATGATAAAACATACTGATGCGAGGAAGTAGGCAGTGTTTGGTATGCCGATGACTGTAAGCTGTTTGCTAAGAGAGAGGGGAGAGCACTTGTATCACAACGTGCTTTGGATCGCTTCAGTGCATGGTTTTGGAACTGGCAGCTTACGGTGGCGGTCGCTAAACGCTTCTGTTTATATTTAGGCAAAAGAAATGTGCGTTACAGCTGCACAATTGGTGGTGTAGATATTTCTGTTGTTAATTCCTGCAGTGATCTGAGAATACTTATTTCAAATGATCTTAAACCATCATTGCACATAAGTAAATCTTGCAACAAAGCAGCATCAGCATTATCTCTGTTAGTCAATAGTAGTTAGTTCGCCTTAAAAGGGTTTACTTTCAATGTAAGTTCATTATAGTTATTATTTTTGTTGTGTTTTAGTTGAAAGAAATTGAGACATCTGTTGAATTTTCTCCTGTAGTTAAAATTCGGAAATGGAGTGATTGATAACAGGCGTTTGCAACCAGTATCCTTTGGTTCACTTTTATCACATTGAAATTCCTTTGGCTAACTTTGTGTGGCTGCAATTGAATCGCAGTCTTCAGTAACTTATTGAAGTCTTGTCTCCTGCTGGTGTGTGCATATTGCGCATGCATACTCATTTGGAAAGAGCTGCCAGCCAGCAAAGTGGCAAACTTGCATTTGGTCAATATTCAAAAATTATTTTACAATCTGGAGAATGCTGAAGTTAAGCTTATGATTTAAACGATACAACAATTTGTTAAAACACTTAGAAACAGAAAAACATGTTCACAAGGCTTTACGCGCGACTTTACATGACTACGTTGAACGTGCTTACAGAAAAGAGAAATATAGCAATGATGAAGCTTGATGAAGCTGCTGCTGAAGCAAATGTAGTAGCAAAACTGGAAAAATGCATTGTGGCTTGGAATTACCTGCAGAACATTGATACCAGCGTAACAATGAAAACCAACTGTCCTATTTAAATGAAAAGGTAATGTTAAAGGTAAAATATACACCTCAAACATGCCTATTGCCTAGTGTACATTAGTTTAATTTTCAAGACTACAACGTCGTGTATAAAACTAATCACATCAATTTAGTAATGTGTATTAATTATGTGATCATATGGTACAAATATTATTACAATTACTGTAAAAATTTTAAACGTTAGACAAGCGTGAACTATATATTGTATAGTCGAGCGGGAAAAAAAAAGCCACGTCGATTTGTCGGGAAAAAAACCATTTGTATACAGCTGCCTACGTATGAGTTGGAGTGAATCTTTTTGTGCTATTGGCTAGTGTAGGCTATTTTATGGCTACAGGTCAAAAATAGGGGTTTTGTGATGATTTTTCGTTCCAATATGCGTCTTTGAAAATTCACCCCAACATTGCCTGAAATGGGTCCTGGAGGGCAATTTTTGAAATTCTCTAAATTACAGCAGGCAGACTTGGCTGGCCAACCGCACGCGAGACCACCACTACCACGTGACAGCAGGCGCATGGGCAGGCTTACCCGACAAGGACGGCCTGAAACGAGCCGATGGTGTGCTCATATCGCAACTACGAACGGGCCATTGTCCTCTGCTGCGCCAAATACGATTCAAGTACGGCTGGGAGGACAGCCCGGACTGTATTTTCTGTAACGAAGAGGAAGAGACCGTTGATCACTTTATCCTGAGATGTCCAGCCGCGGCCGTTGCCAGAAACGCCGTTTTTGGTGATACTGAACTCACACTCAGGGATGCACTGGGCCAACCGAGAAAAGTCCTTGATTTCCTTCGACGAGCCGGACGCCTATGAAGACGCCCGGGGATATGGTGACACTCACCGACTCCGCTGAAGAAGCAAAGCAAAGCAAAAGTAAAGATCTATGACCATAGCTAGTAAAGTTCAAAAATTCGGTGAAATTTTACCTCATCCGCTAAACGCAGCAAAAATCGCATGAATCGTGCCAAATGCATCTGACGGGCCGACAGTTCCCCGCGACCGGAGTAGTCTGTGCGGTACAGAGACGTGGCACTGTCCACCACCAGTAGGGCGTACCTAAAGTTAAGTAAAACTATTCATTTCCACATAAACAGAAGAGTCCTGGGGCCTTACCCAAAATTGGATTTATCGGATTAGATTCAACTTTATTTGGTCAATAACGCAGCGTCAGTTGAACGTAATTTACTGAAACTTGGCACACACCGAGATAATGTATATATATTAGCCATGTAAAGCGAAATTACAACTGGCTATTTTCATTTTGTGCTGTGTTATTAAGGTGGCGCTCTGGGGAACAGACGTTGGCGTTTGATTTTGTTTCAGCGACATTTTTGACTAAAATGTCTTGAAGGAAAGTTGTGCAAAATGAAAAGAGCTTTCATTTGATATGCTTATTGTGATAAAAAAATTTTCAAAAATTTTTGCACTATTTTGTAGCCATAGCAAAAAAAATTTTTGTCTCAATATAAAATGATCACTCATATCACTAAAATTGGCGGTTTCTTAGCTTTGAATTGATGTATTAAACATAAGAATATGTTGAAGCTTTGCTGAGCTATTTAGCTGTGAAAATAGAAAATCAAAAATGAAAAACCTAAAAAGCTGATAAATCTTCGAAAATATCAAATTTTTGATTTAATTTCCTAAAAAATTGACTATGGCTTGTGGTAACTTTTTCAACGGAAATATGCAGTCCTAGGAAAGGTCTAATTTTTGAAAAAGTGAAACGTATAGGCAAAACCTCACATTTTTGCGTAGCGAAATCGACTACTTTTTTTGGACCTGGGTCCCAGCTACCGATTGAGTTCGAGTTGAAATTTTGCACAATGAAAGAAAGAATATAAATGCAGACGTGAAAGTTTTTCAATTTATAAATTTTGGCTCTCAGTACTTTTTGTAGCCGCTCAAACACAACTGATTTTTGAAAAATCGATTTTTTGCAAAATCTAAATTGAAAATAAAAAATCGAAGACCTTTCACGTCTAGATTTTTAAAAGGTCTTTCGATCAATACCAAGATCATCAAAATCGATTAAGGTTTCGCTGAGCTAGGTCAAAAACAAAATTAGTGTGAATAGGAAATTGAACATGGCCATAAAATTTGACACATTCACATTAACGTGCTGAAAAGTATTGTAATTAGGTTTTTTTGAGGCCTCTTTGATGTACAATTAAGCTGGAATTGCTATGAGTTGCATGAGCTTGGTTCCAAACATGACTATTTTTGCTGAGCGCCACCTTAACAAAAAATTTTAATTTGAATCTAATCCGTTAAATCCAATTTTGGATAAGCCCCCTAGTAAACCTTCTTTCCTGTAATGTTACACTTACACTGACCTTCAATTTAA
>JASANF010010851.1:0-16017 GCA_030248245.1 Trissonchulus sp. WLG1_4
TTAAGCATTTTTCCCCGTATTTCGTTATTTCTTCACTGTGGTAAGAAAATTCCCACAATTACGCAATTTATACGAAGGGCACGTAGATTTACGAACCTACTGGTATGCTTAACTAAACGTAATAATTTAGCAGATTTTTACAGTGAGCAAAAGTTTTCCTGAAATTTTTCTAAAAAGTCAAGAAAAGGCCCTTTTTATGACTTTGGTAGGCTGTAACTAAAAAATAATCAACCTTTTCACTCAATTCGAAAAAAGTATAGGGCAAATTTATTTGGCTACTGTCAAATAAGCTGTCTTCGCATTCTTATGAACTGAACAGGATATTGGTTACTTCAACTGAAATCACTCATTGTGCTCAGAAATGACGGATTTTTTAAAAAATTTTAATTCAGTTAAATAGGGCCTCATTGGGGTCAGCTAATAATACATTAAGCACAGTTTTCCCGTACCCGTTGAAAAAATGGCGGACAAAAGTTTTAAAAATGACGTTTCAGGAGACTGAAAAAAATTTGCAATTTTTGAAGGGGTTTATTAACACTGCCAATGCTCGTGGCTGCTGTGACATATACTAACTAAATTTTGCAGGCATAATTGATGCATAAGGGACTATGTACATATAAATTATTGTGCAAAGTGGTTATTGGTATTTCGTGATATTGGCATGAGAAGTCAGAATTGAGGTAAAAAAAACTTCGGATCGTAAAAGTTACGGATCGCCTAGAACGACTAACAGATTAGTTGAAAATATTCTTAAAATAAATTAGGTTAGACCTTTTTTGATTGGCTTTTATGAGTAGTGTAAGAGCCACAAAAATTTGCATACAATTTTGTAAGTCCTCAAAAAATACACAAAAAATCCAGTTTTTTAGCTATTAATTAACCGTAAAAGTTTGAATCAATGTCAAAATTAGCTGAAATATTGCCACGTACATTCGCAATGTCCGTGCCAAGTTTGATTCTGTTCGATCAAGTAACTTTTGAATTATTGCAAAAACTTCGAAAACGTAACTATGTACCTCTACCACCTTAAGTGATTATGTGGAGTGGGGTTTTCACAAGTTTTTTGAACATCTACAGAAGCTTTTCCAAAATTTTAAATTTCAAAAAATTTCGATTCTCACATTTTATAGCAGGCGGGAAAAAACCACCCCATTTTTTGGGCAAAAAAAATTAACCCAAGTTTCGAACTTGGGTGGCTCCAAGAAGGGACGTGAATTTTGGAGTCTCATTTCTCAGCACTACGAGATGCGAGCTTAAATGTAAAAACACTTACAGAGACTACCCTTCTTCTATTCATGACCACAGTGTCAGGTTCCTTCTTCTTTCTTATGAGGGGGGGCATGACCGAAATTAGACCCGGGGTAAAAAACCCATGTGGGGGAAAAACCCACTTTTTGAAAATGGTATGGTGAGTTCGAAAAACCTAGTAGCTACTCCAAAAGACTCATGGCAGTGCGCAAAATGACGTTTCTTACTCACACAAATGCGCATATATACTGAAACTTTCTCGATTGAATTCTTAAATACGGGCCTAATAGTCGGACTTGACAATTTTATAATCTTTTTGGAGTAGAAAACTACCGCCAACACACTTTTTGGATGATTTATGGAGTGGGGGTTTTTTCCCCACATGGGCTTTTGCCCCAAATGGGTTGTTTCACCGGCAAGTTTTTGGCTTCCCAATAAAAAAACGGTACGAGATAGTGAAACAAAACTGGTCCCAGCATTTAGAGCAAGGTTAGAACTACGACAGATTTTTTTTATTTCCCGTGAAAACGTATAGTCTATGAGGCATGACGAAATGAAAATGCTAGTTTTTTTCGCCGCCTGCTATCGTTGGGGAACTTGACTCCAATTTTAGAGACCCGCTAAATCGCGTCAGGGAAATTATATATATGCGTTACGAATTTGAAATTTTCTTCAATTACTCGTAAAAAAACTTTTCTATATTTCTTTAAAAAATTTGTCCGAGATCCGAGTCAATCAGAATCACAGTTGAGTTTAGCTAACTGAAGATAGGTTTAAAGTTTAAACCTCAAAAGGCAAATCATCCCAAAATTAGTTTATCAACGCAGTTTCTTATTCTGGTGCATTGTCATCCATAAAGAAGCTGGCTTTACACAGCTGGATACGTTTCCAAGATCTAAAGACACATCTTACTAGCATCAATTTTATACCAAACTAGTCAGATGATTTATAACTCACCTGAAAACACGCTAAAACAACAGTCATGATCAATATGCCTTCCGCGTCCCCCGAAAAGGGGGGATCACTGGAGACGTATAGAAGTAATATAAAACAAAAGATGACAGTGCGTTACTCAAGTAATGCATATGTGATATCTACTCTTGTAGACATGCATAGGCTTTGATGACAGACAAAAACAGAAAATACAGTAGTATAACAAAGAGTTGCAGGGGTCTGGGCCCCCAGCAGAAAAATTTGGTACAATTTTCGATTTTTAGGCCAAATTTGGTCAATGAGACACGTATCAGAAATGTTTTTCGGTGGGGCGATAAAAACCAAAGGGGGGGACCCTCGTTGACAATTTCTTTAGGTTTACGACCAAAAAGCGGCCGCCCCCCCCCCCCCCCCCCCCCCCCTACGCCTATGCATCCGAGTAACACACAGTGTATTACACAAGTAAATGCAGCATAATGTATTGTTGTAGACATGCATAGGCTTTGATGAAAGATAATAACAAGGACCAGTAAGGCAGCAACAGTTGCGGGGGTCGGGAGGCGGCAGCCCTCAGAAAAAAAAATTGGAGAAATTTTTATATTTTTATTTTGAGCAAATTTGGTCAATTGGAGACATATATATATATCGAAATTTTTTGTCGTAATAAAAACGAAAGGGGGATGAAACGGTAATTTTTTCGGTCGGAAAATAAAAGACGAAAGGGGGGACCCTCTTGTAAAACATCACACACAAAAAACTTCGGGGGGGGGGGCGCGCCCCCCGCCCCCCCTCGCCCCCCCCCCCGAGGTGCTGATATAATATTGGGGGGGGGGCGCGCCCCCCGCGCCCCCCCCCCTTGACCGCGCATATATATATATATATATATATATAATTGGTAATGCAGGGAAGAATGTTTATATATATACGTGGTTTTGTAGAGCCACTCCGCGGGGTATTGGTGGAAAAAAGTTTGCCCGATAATCCACCTAAGCAAAAAACCTTGTATATACTCATATTTTGTATTTTTTATGCCATCTGACTATTTGGCTATTAGACGCCCTTGACTCCTTTGCTAAGCCGCGTTTTGTTTCAGGTTGAGGAGGCAGACCGAAAGATGCCATGGGAGCTGGAAGCATCACGTCACGCGGCACCAAAAGTCTGCCAAAGATATTGGCCAATATTTTCATATCCTTCATCGGAGCCGGAGTTTTGGGACTGCCGTATGCTTTCAAGGAGGTATAAAAATATATTATATTATCAGTGATAATTTATCACATATATTATTATATAATACTAACTATGTATTTATCGTGTTAGGTTAGTTTTTGTGAGCCATGAACAAAATATTAGCAGACTTATATATCAGGGGCGTATCCAGAGTGAAATTTCGGAGGGGGAGGGGCGAAAATTCGAGATTTTTTGTGAGAAGCAACTTTTTGGCCTTAATTATAAAAAATCCCACTGTTTTCCCCCTAGATTCGCTTTGGCAGACTTTGTATGTGACATAGCCATTGATGCGTGGGAGCCTTGCATATTTTTACTGTGGAAGACTTGCTGTACCCGGCCTTGGTAGTTGGTTGCTGCCGCAATTTCGAACAAGGTGCCACAAATATTTTAACAATTCTGCCAAAAATGACCCGTGAACATTGGTTTACTAAAGTTGTTAGTTGAGTATACCAAGCGTATATGCGTTTCCAGTGTGCAACTTATATTATGTCTGTATATAAACTACTGTAAAGTATATACTACCTACTATTCCGCTACTAACTATTACTAACTAACTACTACTACTACTATTACTATTACTAACTACTCCGCGTCAAACGAGGCAATCACTCTGCTTATCATTCTTCTTATCAATAATCTTTGCTGACTACGTTTATGTATTATTATTATATCTGTTGTTGTTTTCAGGCGGGACTTGCGGAAGGCATATTGATCATGACTGTTGTTAGCGTGTTTAGGTGAGTTATAAATCATCTGACTAGTTTGATATAAATTGATGCTAGTCGGTGTGTCTTAGATCTTGGAAACGTCCCGCTGTGTAAAGCTTTCAGCTCTCTTATGGATGACAATGCACCCAGAATAAGAAACTGCGTTGATAAACTCATTTTTTGGGATCGTTACTTTGAGGTTTAAACTTTAAACCTATCTTTGGTTAGCTTAAACTCAACTGTGATTCTGATTGACTCGGATCTGGGACAATAATTTTTTAAAGAAATATAGAAAAGTTTTTTTACGAGTATTGAAGAAAATTTCAAATTTAACGCATATATATAATTTCCCTGACGCGATTTAGCGGGTCTCTAAATTGGAGTCAAGTTCCCCAACGATAGCAGGCGGCGAAAAAAACTAGCATTTTCATTTCGTCATGCCTCATAGACTATACGTTTTCACGGGAAATAAAAAAAATCTGTCGTAGTTCTAACCTTGCTCTAAATGCTGGGACCAGTTTTGTTTCACTATCTCGTACCGTTTTTTTATTGGGAAGCCAAAAACTTGCCGGTGAAACAACCCATTTGGGGCAAAAGCCCATGTGGGGAAAAAACCCCCACTCCATAAATCATCCAAAAAGTGTGTTGGCGGTAGTTTTCTACTCCAAAAAGATTATAAAATTGTCAAGTCCGACTATTAGGCCCGTATTTAAGAATTCAATCGAGAAAGTGTCAGTATATATGCGCATTTGTGTGAGTAAGAAACGTCATTTTGCACTGCCATGAGTCTTTTGGAGTAGCTACTAGGTTTTTCGAACTCACCATACCATTTTCAAAAAGTGGGTTTTCCCCTACATGGGTTTTTTACCCCGGGTCTAATTTCGGTCATGCCCCCCCTCATAAGAAAGAAGAAGGAACCTGACACTGTGGTCATGAATAGAAGAAGGGTAGTCTCTGTAAGTGTTTTTACATTTAAGCTCGCATCTCGTAGTGCTGAGAAATGAGACTCCAAAATTCACGTCCCTTCTTGGAGCCACCCAAGTTCGAAACTTGGGTTAATTTTTTTTGCCCGAAAAATGGGGTGGTTTTTTCCCGCCTGCTATAAAATGTGAGAATCGAAATTTTTTGAAATTTAAAATTTTGGAAAAGCTTTGTAGATGTTCAAAAAACTTGTGAAAACCCCACTCCACATAATCACTTAAGGTGGTAGAGGTACATAGTTACGTTTTCGAAGTTTTTGCAATAATTCAAAAGTTACTTGATCGAACATAATCAAACTTGGCACGGACATTGCGAATGTACGTAGCAATATTTCAGCTAATTTTGACATTGATTCAAACTTTTACGGTTAATTAATAGCTAAAAAACTGGATTTTTTGTGTATTTTTTGAGGACTTACAAAATTGTATGCAAATTTTTGTGGCTCTTACACTACTCATAAAAGCCAATCAAAAAAGGTCTAACCCAATTTATTTTAAGAATATTTTCAGCTAAAATATGACATATTTCTGTTAGTCGTTCTAGGCGATCCGTAACTTTTACGATCCGAAGTTTTTTTTACCTCAATTCTGACTTCTCATGCCAATATCACGAAATACCAATAACCACTTTGCACAATAATTTATACGTACATAGTCCCTTATGCATCAATTATGCCTGCAAAATTTGGTTAGTATATGTCACAGCAGCAACGAGCATTGGCAGTGTTAATAAACCCCTTCAAAAATTGCAAATTTTTTTCAGTCTCCTGAAACGTCATTTTTAAAACTTTTGTCCGCCATTTTTTCAACGGGTACGGGAAAACTGTGCTTAATGTATTATTAGCTGACCCCAATGAGGCCCTATTTAACTGAATTAAAATTTTTTAAAAAATCCGTCATTTCTGAGCACAATGAGTGATTTCAGTTGAAGTAACCAATATCCTGTTCAGTTCATAAGAATGCGAAGACAGCTTATTTGACAGTAGCCAAATAAATTTGCCCTATACCTTTTTCGAATTGAGTGAAAAGGTTGATTATTTTTTAGTTACAGCCTACCAAAGTCATAAAAACTGCCTTTTCTTGACTTTTTAGAAAAATTTCAGGAAAACTTTTGCTCACTGTAAAAATCTGCTAAATTATTACGTTTAGTTAAGCATACCAGTAGGTTCGTAACACATCAACGTGCCTTTGGTATAAATTGCGTAATTGTATGCGGAATTTTCTTACCACAGTGAAGAAATAACGAAATACGGGGAAAAATGCTTAAAATTGAGCTGATGAGCTTCACCAAATAGTTGGCGTGCACACTATGAGTAACACCGACTCTTGAAAAATTGCGATTTTGTAAAAAAATAAGTTGATTATGCAAAAGACCG
The DNA here is from genome assembly GCA_030248245.1 of Trissonchulus sp. WLG1_4. NCBI lineage: Eukaryota > Metazoa > Nematoda > Enoplea > Enoplida > Ironidae > Trissonchulus > Trissonchulus sp. WLG1_4. Next base: position 6,472 of record JASANF010010851.1, read on the forward strand.
CTTGTAAATTGATTTAGTAATTGCTACAAAATAGAACATTGAAAAAAGCTGCGAAAACGTAACTACCACCTTAAGTGTGTATATAGATCCTGTGCATACATGGGCGTGGGGGGGATTGCTCCCCCCCCCCCAACCGGACTCCGCTCCCCCCCCAGACAGGTCCGCTCCCCCCCAGAATTTTTTGAAAGTAGCTCACGAAGCTAAATTGAGCGACCGAGGAGCAAAATGGGTGGCTCACAAAGCAAAAATTAGTAGCTCAGGAGCAAATTTGGTGGCTCACGAAGGAAAATTCGCCGGAAAAGTTGCTCCGCACCCCCCCCCCCCCCCGTCGACGGCTCCCCCCCAGATTTCCTTAGCTGCACATGTGTGATCCTGTGTTTATACGTATATATTCTTTTATATAGATTACCTATTTTATGTGAAAATGAATGTTATCATTGATTGAGACGAATTGAGTGCCTGTGCTTGCGCCATTTGTAGCCTGAATGTTGATGTTCTAAAAATTATGGAAACGTATTTACATAGATAAATTATGCTTGAAATAATGATATGTCATATAAAATGTGGGAAAATTTCAACAGGTGTTAGTGGTATGCATATGTATACAGTGGTTTGGGTACATGTATACAGTGTTATACAGTATACGTCATGTGGTTTGGGTCAGGCTGTTAGCTAATAATAATAATATTGAAACAATCAGCATATTTTAACAGTTTACATTATAATATAATTTTTCTAGTACGTAAGCAAGTAATATTTTTCATGCATGCATCTGCATATACGTACTATCAAAAGAGTAGATACAACTAACTGATATAATATAATATATATACCATATTATACATCACTACATATAATATGATTCGTATTATCTCGTCTCTCGATAGGTAGAAATATTGAAAATTTAAATTTAGACGAAACGAAAAATCAACGGTTGTTTGGCTCTTTGAGTGAGCAAGTCCTTAGGCAACCTAGGATGCGTGGTTTTTGTATTTTTATTTATTTATTTATTTTTAAACAATGGTTTTTACTGGTTTAGCGTGCAAGCGATGTTGCTACTGATCGACTGCAAGCGATACTTGAGTGACCAACTCGGCAACGAAGATACTCGATCGCTCATTGCTGCTAATGGACAGGATGGGGTAGGTCGGTGGGGGGGGGCGTAACCTTGCCGCTAACTCTGCCTGCTGTGGTAAAGGTAAAGGTAACCCGCGGATAGATAACTATCCTTTGGCGTGTCCGCCCTCGGGTGCGGTGCTCATCTCCGTTACAAAGTCCTGGAGCGTCAAGGGGGGGCCGGCCCCTCAATGCATAATGCCCTACACGGACCCCTGTTACCTTCCCACGTTATTGTGGTACCCATTTACCGACAAAATGAGGATGGACTGCTGGGTTGGCAGGAGCAATGTGGCCCTAATCTCTTGCTCAAGGAGACTACGTATGACCAAGTGGCTGGGATTCGATCCTCCAACCTTGCGATTGGAAATCGAACACCGTAACCACTCGGCCACACTGGCCACAACCTGCTGTGGTAACTGACTTAATTTAAGCATACGTGGAACCCCCAACATCGAAGGTTCGGATGGGCCAGGGTTTTGAAAAGTTTGTGAAAGTAGCATTTTTGTCGAATATTTTACTTAATTTTGCTAAATTCAGGGTGTTTTCGGTGAGTCAGGGGGGGGGGGGTAAGTTATGGCCGGAGAGGCTACCCAGTTATATACATTATACATATATAAATGCTTTTAGTGATAACTTGCAAAGCTTGCTGTCGTAAAAATTGGATAAAAACAGAAAGTTTTTAAATTTTTTTAGGGTTTGCACATGAACGGTGACATTCCAACTCCTGAGGCTATTGCAAATCTCAACTATGGAGAAGTCGGTAAGAACAGAAAGAGCTCATATTGCATTTGTTAATAATTTTTTAAGAGATCAACTACTTACACTACCCTGATTTTTCGTTGTTTCTTTTTTGCAGATATTTTGTTGTTGGTTATGTAAGTTTTGTTTGTATATATTATTATAGAAAATTGAAATGATTTTCAAAGACAATCAATTTTCAAAGACTTTGGCGCCCATTTTTTTATTAGAATAAGCAAAAGGAAAATATTTTAGTGTTAAGTATATAATTTTTTACCATTTACAGCCATCAGGAGCGCGTTTTGAGTATCAGATCAGGGCACCCAAGCCAGGGTTGGGGCTTGTTTCGATGTGTCAAATCGTGGGGGAGAGTTTGCGTCAGTCAGACCCATATTAATATATTCATGTCAGGACCCAAAGCCGACCAATAATTCATTTTAATCTAATCCGCGAAATTTAGCGACTTTTTGGATTTTCAGCCATACATGTAGTTGGGGGGATGGGGGAAACCCCCCCCCCCCCAAATTCGGTCCCTGGGGTGGGAGGGGGGTCTCGCCAAGGGGAGAAGAGGGGGGTGGGTCCCGGCGAGAGTAAAATTTTGGCCAAAATTTGAAAAAAATCAGCATTTTTTGTGAAATTTAAGCGATTTTTACCGAAATTTTTGCCAAAAGTTGTCCAAAATCGGTGTTTTTTGGTCAAAAAAGGTAAAAATTGTGTTATTTTGGGGAGGGAGGGGTGTCAAAAATTAGTTGACGCAGAGGAGGGGGGTACCCAAAATTTCGGTGCTGTTACATGTATTATGTTTTCAGCCTACTATGCTTCCGGGCCCTGGGGACAGCATTTGGTGGAAAGCCTACTGTTGCTGTCTCAGGTCGGATTCTGTTGTGCCTATCTGATCTTCATTTGTGAAAATCTATCATCCTGGATTCCAAATGTGCAAGCGTTAGTGACCTGCAATAAAGTTTTTGTATATAATATAATAATATATAATATTTGATTGGTATGATATTAGTAACACATTGGCAAGGGTATATAATTTATATACTTAATATTAAATAAAGTTTGACAAAAAACTGCTGGACACTGAGAAAAAAATAAACACGATATTTTATTACGAAATGAAAAAGTGGCACGCGTTAAGAGTTCAGCGAGTAGTCAGTGAATCACGCCGCCTGTTTTGTTTTATGGTTCAGCAATTTTTTTGTTTTAAGTTTGGTCCGACATATTTTTTGACTAATCCAATAGTTCAGCTAACCTCAGTCTGTGATATTTTAATTTTTTGAACTGACGCTGGACAATTTATATCATAATTATTTTCCTGATAAAGTCGTTTTCTAACGTTTTGTTTTTTGTGTGAATTAATTGGCTCAGATTTTTCTGAAATGTGTTTTATTTGTAAACGGTAATTGAAAGTGACTGAGTTTTATAGCAACGCTTGTGTTTCGCTTAAAATTTAGTGATCTACTAGTAGTATATAAAAGTTCAAAATAATCTAAAACCCTTCTGAAAGTTTTGCAGCAAAGATTTAAAATGCCTTTTCGAACTTTTTACGGCAAGTTTTAGTGTTTTTGTATGTTTTTAGTTGTTTTTGTATTTGTTTCAATTGTAATGTTTTTTTTATATTTCAGTCAGACGTGGCTTTTTGCCTTACTGCCGCCCCTTTTTTTGCTCACGCTATACCGAGAGCTTCATAAATTGGCTTTTACAAGGTGAGCTTGATTTTATCAGTCTTTTGGCTAACCTAGTTTCGGCTCTAGGAAGCTGGCATTTCAATTAGTCGTATTATCTAATAGCTATTTAGAGTAGTTTTTATCACAGAGTCTAATGTTTTTTAGACTGCTGTTTTATTTCCGATAATTTGTCAAGGAGTATATAAAATACAATGTCTTGCTGTTTTCGAAAAGCTTTATACTCTGCTGGGTAATATATACCCTGTGCTTTTAGACTAGGTAGAAATATATGCACGTATACATATTTGTGAATATATGTGTTTACGTACGTGCTGCTCAAAAAAGTTTTGGTGAACGATAAGTAAATTAGATTTGGATTCTTCTATCTAAGGGGAACCGAAAAATAGTGACATTTTGTGTTGTAATTTAATGAAACGTAAAAAAAGGATGTATATATATGTATATAATTTGTTTGAAAGTTTAAAATTTAATCAAGGGGTTTTTGGATGACTGGTAGAAGCATTTTTTAAGAAATGTATTGCTGCAGTTTTTTAAAGTTTTTTATATGGATAAAGATAATTTTTTCAGTTTATTTGCGCAACTTTCCAATCTATTGGCCTTTGCTGTGGTACTTTGGTTTGACTTGGAACATATTCATCTTGTAAAAAGGTGAGCCATTTAATTTTTTTGGCTTTTACTTTAGCCCTTTAATGCCCGGAGTATCACTGGCTAGACAGCCTCATTCTGACACCTTCTAGTTTTTTTAACATTGCTCGAGCTACGTGCGTCTTAGAGACTTCGCGAGACCATCATTCGATAGCGAAATAAATGGTGAACAAAAGATAATTCAGTCGTTTAAGGGTCTAGGACGCACCGTTTTTGATTTATAAGCGCTCAAATTTGAGAATTTGTAAAAATTTGCGCCATCGCTCATACATAATGTGTGTACCTCACCCTAGAGTATCAACACAGCAACACTGTGCGCCTGCCATAGTTGAATGCTAGAAATAGACTGCGTTATACGCTGTATGATGCACAAAACGCAGACGGCCGGAGTTGCATTCGACAATAATGTGGCCCTAAAGAAAATACTACTTTTGCAATGAAAAAAGTCAAATTTGCACATTGCTTAATTAAGCATAGGCTTCACTGAGTGGCAGTAGGAGTAAAAATTGCCGGCGAAATGCGAGGACCTACAATTCCCCATAAAAACAGTTCAAAAGGTACTGTCGCTAGAATACACTAGTCAAGTTGCATAGCCCCAGATATAGTTCATCATGTGGTATCTCCCATGATGCTTTGGGCACGAAAGGGTTATATTAGCTGGGGGATTAACGAATTTTGGGAATTGGACATTGAATTATTTTTGATATTTCAACTGTGAAACCGAGCTTTTTTTGTAGACGAGCAGGAAGTAATCTAATCCTTTTAATGCGTTTGAGGTAGTTTCTGACCATATTAGAATTATTAGCCTTTAGACAAGGCATTAGATCATAGTTTCACTTCTCGGTCCTGAATATTTTTTGAGGATTTTGTCATTTTATTGTTAAAATTAGTTTTGTTTAAAAATTTTAGTCCAGAATTTTAGTCCAAATTTTAGGTTTTGTTTATTTTTGACATTTCAGGCTGAGACCAAAAGAATTTTCAATTCAGGGCTTTCCTTTCTTTTTTGCTGTTGCAGTCTATTGCTTTGAGGTGAGAGTTATTTTTAATATTACTTATAAATAAGATCCAAAATGGGCTTAGGGAAACGAATGGTGTCACACCCCTTTCTGCGACTCTTTTTTCCGAGTGACGTTCTCTCGGTCGGTTATTATGAAAAAGCATTTTATGAAAAATCCATTTCTTAAGAGTTAAGTGGAAAAGGTCGGCCGAATTTTTTTTAAATATGTCACCATACTAATATGTTTTCGGTAAGCGCTACTTTTCAGCTTTAATTAATGAATGTAGTTATACCTAGAACCTAGCTCTTAATTGTAGTATATACGTTAATTGTATATATTACTAATAGTAGTACTTACCTTACCTTAATTATATACTTACTATAAATACCATTAAGTATGTTTATATACTTTTTTAAACGTTATATTCACTACGTTAAACGTTATAATTTGACTATTATTATGATTATTACTTCTAGAATAACGATGAATAATATTCATACAAGTTGTTTTTATTTATTCTTATTTAGTTTATTTATTTTTTGCTTATTTTGTTTGTAGTTTTTTATTTAATATTTTGATCATTTCAGGGGGCTGGCATGGTCCTTTCGCTGGAAACCTCCCTAGCCAGTTCAATCAGACATAAATTTAAGCAGTAAGTTTATTAAGCCCCGTTCATAGTCGTTTTTGCCCTTATGGCTATCGTTTTGTCCCTAAGTAATTCTACAAAAATTTGCCGGCCAAAAACGCACATTTTTGACATGAAGATGGTTGATGGCACTTCCAGGGGCCGGTTGCTCAACTTTACAAATCTCACAATTGTAACAATTGTAAGTGCAAAATCAGGTGATTCGTAATGAATTTATATGACGAATTCGTAACGAATCACCTGATTTTGTGCTTACAATTGTTACAATTGTAAGATTTGTAAAGTTGAGCAACCGGCCCCAGACTGCATTTCATAAAATTAGTCAAAAGTAGTGGCTTAAATGTAATTCATTTAAGTTTATTTAATTTAATTGCGCATTTTATAATATATTTTTATTATTTCTAGATACTTCGTGTGGACCATTGCTTTGGTGACTTTGTTATACATTTTATTTGGCTCCTTTGGATATTTGGTAAGAAAAAAACAGTTTTTTACAGAGTAAGAAATGTCAGAGTTTTACGAATTAATTTTTTTGATGGATTTTATTATGTTAGGTTTGTAGCTTTTTTGCTGTGAGTGTTTTTTAGCTGATATAGTTTTTGTTATAAATATAAATAATTTAGTTTGTGTCTGTTTTAAGAACTTTGGATTATGTTGAATTTTTGGGTTTTTTTAATTTAATGCAGATATTGTTCAGGTTTTTAGGTTTTTGAATATTTTTCATCTGTAGCTACAACTGAAGTGAATGATTGCTGTATGATTGTTTTTTGAAAGCCTTGAATTTTTCATTTATTTTTTTCATTTTATAACATCTCATTGATTTAACATAACAAAGGTAGTTACTGCGTTTTGAGTTTTTTTAAGAAATTCGTTTTCGAGTATTAGATTTTTAGTGTGGCTTGATATTGTTTACTTAATCTTTATATTTTGCTGGGTTAATTTTTTTCAGTCGTTCGGTCCAGAAACCAATGCTATAATCACATTAAATTTGCCAACTGGTGTGTACTTAATACTTAATAATTAGTAATTATCATTATTGCTAACACTATTTATATATTGTTTTGTTTTTTTGTAGTTTGCTATTAAGGTGTGGTAGGTTCGAATGTGGAGTTTAGAAGACAGTTTATTTAGTTGTTTCACACTTTCGGGAGAGTTCATAATAATTGTCTGTAAGTATTTTCCGTAAGCATTTAACCGTAAGCCAGTGTGAAAGAACCAAGCAGATACTTTTTAAACATCTAACTTAGGGCCTTATCCAAAATTGGATTTAACGGATTAGATTTAAATTAATTTTGCTAATAACGCAGCACAAAATGTAAATAGCCGGCTGAAATTTTGCCCCACATGGCTCACATACAGTATCTCGGTGTGTGCCAAGTTTCAATAAATTATGTTTAACTGACGCTGCGTTATTGACGAAATAAAGTTAAATCTAATCCGATAAATCCAATTTTGGATAAGACCCTTAGTCCATTAAATTTATGATAAAATTAAATTGTATTTGCGTTCTCTGCTTCTTAATCTAGACGAATCGTAGAGTGATTTTTTGAAAGTATAAATATTTTAAGCAAGTTTTGTGATTTTTAGGTTGTTTTGGATTTTTTATTGTTTTTTAGGCACTGGTATCGACTTTGCCATGATCGTCAAAGCCTGCCTTTGTGTGTCTCTGTTTTTCACGTATCCTGGTAGGTTAGAGTCGATTGATACTTACAGCAGATCTATTCGTCTTGCAAGCCGAAAGATTCGTATGCCAAAATTATTCAGTAAGCTACTGTGACTAGTATAAAGGTTAAGCAATGTACCGGCTGAATAGACATTAATTATGCTTTTAAGTGTGAATACAGTTTGAATAAAGGCACGATTGCAGATGAATTAATTTAAAACTGGTACTTATAGCATTTTCTAGTTTGTAAAGCCTTCACACTATGGTTAATTTCTGCTGAATACCTAATAACTTCAACAGTTCTGTTTTAAGTTTTTGAAGATGGTTATACATTTTTTATTTTCAGTGATGATGTTTCCGGTAACAGAATTGCTCGAAAAACGGCTGTCTTGGTATTTCACTTCGCTGGGGAAAAACAGGCAGAGTGGAGTAAGTCTGTGTCTTGTGTTTTGGGCGTTAAGGGGGGGGGGGGCAGATGGGGGGTTGAGATTGAGGGTGGGAAGGGTCCTGAAATCTGAGCAAAAGTGACTAAAAATGGCTTTTTTTCGAGTAAAAATAACCTACAAATTTGTAAATTTGTAGGTTTTTTGTTAGATATGGGGCAGGGACTCCAAAATTGGTACCTCGTTGCATATATTATGCCAAAATGTTACAAAAGATTGTTTATAGCTTAATAAAAGCGGATTCCATGTTTATAATCCGGCTCTGCGGAGATTATATAGAATCAAAAGCATTAGAATCCGGCTTAACTTAAGTTGATTATCACCTGATTCTGAGAGCGGTGTCAAAATTTAGCCGCAACAGTCCCCCTCCCAAAATTTTGATCCCGTCACAATATGTATACCAGACACTCTATTAGTCTCCGGATTAAGCGGATTAGTCACCGGGTTAATTGGATTATCTTGGGATTATTTCAGAACGCCCTGCGCTGTGTGCTAGTGGTGGTGACTGGCCTGGTGATCGTATGCATCCCCTCCTTCGCTGACCTGATGGCTCTAATCGGCTCTACCTGTTGCACCATGCTCGCTTTCGTCATGCCAGCCTATTTCCACATGAGGATATTCAAACAGTGAGCCAGCAATGCTCTTGATGGGGAAATATTGGGGGGGGGTGGTGTATATTGCCGTCAGTTTTGGAGATGGCTATATTGATGGTGACTGATGATAGATAACTCGTCGATTCTTATTCGGGTTGTACTTGGGGAGGGGGCTATATTGAAACCCTTGTAACGGTACATCGGTATGTGGAGGCATGTTTCTCAGAAATTTATTTTATCATATCTATAAATTATTATATAATATAATATATATATATATATATATATATATATATATATATATATATATATATATATATATAATAAATTTAATTGGCAGATGGCATACGTTCAAAACTATAACTGGCGAATACCGCAGCCAGGTTACAAATAATCAGCAGCAAGCCTAAGCAACAGCCAGGCGATCAGTTTGTAGAAAAAAGAACCTCTTTCTATCTTACAGTTTTCTAATAGACTTCTCCGTAGCCCCTCCCTTAATTTTGATTGGTTGGCTTCAACCCAGAATTTGTCCAATCCGCATTAGATTACTGTACTATCTTTTATAGTAGCCGCTTTACTTATTTATCATTTTTATGGTAATAAAAGTACGTTATAAAACTATAAATTTTATGATTAATAATTGGTCCCTTATCGTTCTTAAGTAAATCAGTAAAATAGTTTATAGATATGATAAAATAAATTTCTGAGAAACATGCCGCCACATACCGATGTACCGTTACACCCTTAAGCCCGGTTCATACTCGTCCTTAAGGACTGTCCTTGTCCCTAAGAAATGTCCCTGTCCCTATGCGGGTTTGACTCATACTTTTCTGGTGTCCTTTTTCTTTTCCCTGTCCCTAAGCTGCCTTTGATTCATACTTGTCCCTATGCAGCTTAGGGACTGTCCTTAAGCAGCCATAAGGACTGTCCCAATGTCCCTAAGCAATGTTGAGCAATGTTCTACTTTTTCCCTGTCCCTAAGCAACTCCGCCAATCAAAATACGGCAGTT
>JASANF010010852.1:0-21510 GCA_030248245.1 Trissonchulus sp. WLG1_4
CACAATAAGTTTAAACCACTATCCACATGACCAATCGGTAACGTGCTCAAGTCATAGCATATAATCCGCTTGTTGAAAATAATTTTAAAAGTTTTCGAATTAAAAACGTTATATAGCAATGCATTGGACTTGTCTTTATGAACAGTAAAATTATCCACGATAACGGATGATGGATTACAATTGAGAAGAATTTTTATTGTAAATTTAGGCGTAACAATTGGTTCGTTTTGTTTAGTTTGGTGAGGCGATTGCCTTATGATGGTATTGCAGTCCTTTAGCAGTCTACACGTAATAACCATAAATTTTTGGAGCTGTTGATCAAAATTCTTCAGCAAAAACTCCATCGCCATATGTTTAATCAATTCGTCTTTTAAATTTTTTAAATAATCACCATCCGAAGGATCAATAGAGTCAGGTCGAGAAGTGTAAATTACGCTGTCTGTATCAAAATATATATAAGGTATGCGTTGTAAACATGCTCAAATATTAGTACAGTTTTAGTGTAGCGTGAGCTGTCGTAAATGCTCCAACAGCGACCTCATTGAACGTTTGAACATTATTTGACACAGAATTAAATTTGAACGAACTAGTTCGCCTTTTCATGCGTCAAATTAATTGTTCCAATGATTTAAACAAATGATGTTTGAATTATGTTGTCTAACAGTTGATAATAATTTCGCTGCTGTTATCAGTCTTTGCCACCATTTCTTAAAGTCCGCTGAAATCTTCGCTGTCATCTTAATCTTCATCGGATCAAAACTCCCTAGAATAGTGGACCAAAACGTCAAGGATCCTACAAAAGTTGTAACTATATTGTATACCAATAAGATGTGGAGTACATAAAACCAGTCGAACGTGAAAACCAGTCTAAAGCGTTCTATGCTAGAAAACATCGTATTAATTTGAAATTTCTAACTTTACACGTACTACATTAGTACTGTTATTTCATAATTAATATTAATATTAAAAGTAGCTACTTAAAATACTTTTAATATTAATAATTTTAATAATATTAAATTAAAAAAAATAATTTGAGAATTATACTTATATTAATATTTTATTAAAAAATATTTTGGGACTTCTGTTTATTTTAATATTAAATTAAAAATATTTCGAGAGCTCTATTTATATTAATAGTTTATTAAAAATAAAAACCCAATATTAATATTAAAATGCAATGTATTTTTAATATTCTTTTTTTAATATAGCGAGACTATGATATAGCGTTGAAAGATATGGCATATACTAGCGGAAAATGACAAGCTGTATTTATATTAATATTAAAATGAGTTTCAATATACTTTTAATATGAATTTTTGATACAGCGCAGAAATAGTGTCTTTGCACGCACGCAACCAGGAAATGAGTTGGATGGGAGTGGGAGAGTTGCACTCTGCACTACTGGAATAATTGTACACAAGGGTCCCGATTTGGTTTTTGTTGCCCGGCTGGTTTCCAACTGACCAAATTAGGCCTAAAAATCAAAAACAATTACAAATTTGTTTGGCTACAAACGGAGCTTTTAGCAAACTTACGGTCGGTAATGTCATAATTTTTTGTAAAATTTTCAGATTTGCTGGCTTATAGAGTCTGGACCCTCGTCGGCCCATCGCATATATAATTTTTGGTTATTAAAAGCTCCAATTTTACTTAGGATGCACGCTCTGCTAAAAAAATCGTATTGTTTTTGAACGAAATATACTATTATACGTTGTAGTTTTCGTTGAAATTGCAGTTAAATGCATTTTAACACAAAAATTTTTCCTGGTTAGGCCACTTGTTTTTGTCTACCAAAAGTGTACCTAATCTGCCAACAGAGTGTCCACCATTCGAGTTTCTACCGAATAGCGATTTTGTTATATAGTTGTGGAACGTTGTTTCCTCCCGGACACTTCTCGGAAAAAAGTGTTTCCCTTTTGAAAAATTGTGTCTCTCGGAAATTTTTTTGATGCATTTTAAAAAATTGTGTTCCCGGATAAGTTATCAGTAAATTATCTGTAAAATGCGTTTAATTTAGTTAAAGTTTAACACAAATTTAATACATAAAACTAAAGTTTTGCAAACCACACTTGTAAAATCTACTATAAATATCTTACATAGGCTATTTTTTTGTTGTCATTTTAAGCATGATTTCATAAAAGCAAGAGTATAGCGAAGAGTATGACACTACTTCCTATTCTAGCTAATCGGCCGGAATGATGCTCTGGCCCAAATAGCCGTTTCACGCCTTGATTTTTGGCGAGAGAATTTAGTGAAAAATAGTGCCCCGAGGGGGACGGGCACAATTTTCCAGAAAAAAGTGTCAAGGAGGGGCACATTTTTGACGGACGCATTTTTTCGTGACACCGGCCGGAATTTCCAGTCGGCCGGTCGGGACGACAGTCGCCGGCCGGCCGGTCAAAAACCGGCCTTTCGACTGGGGGTCACATTCCCGGGGGATAGACCTTTGGATTATTACCAAACCAGAATTATTATTGACGTTTGGTGCTGAGAAACAAATGTCAAAAAATAAAATATCAATTTTAATAGGTTTGTATAATAATATTAATAACATAAGAGCTAAAATTTTATATATAGTTCGTGTTTGTACTATGAAACACCTTTTTACAATGTGGCGACTTAAAACACATCTGTTCTAGTAGTGCTGATCGATATTGTAAAGTTTTATAACAAGTTCACCATAAGAGGGAACCTATATAAGCCAAATATTAAAATACTATTAAAATTCTATTAGTATTAGTATTAAATATCCGATGAAACTCCTATCTATATTAATATTTAAATAAAATCTTTTCTGGAAGTTTATTTATTTTAATATTAAATTACAAATAATTCAGGAAACATATTTATATTAATATTAAATTAAAAATAAATTGAAAAGAATATTTATATTAGTATTAAGTTAAAAATATTTCAGGGTTCCTATTTATATTAATAGTTTATTAAAAATGAAATCCCAATTTTAAAATAACAGTATACATTAGTTTGAAATTTCGCCCTTAGACTGCGTTTAAATTAAACTAGCTGAGACCATCTTTATGTATCCCATCCTATGTGTGTATTTGCATGTACTATGCTCATTCTTTTGAAACTGTTGCAGTAATAAATATATTCTTATCAATACTATACATTTCATGAATAGTTATCTGCTAAATACTGTACTCGTGTACTGTATTTTTTGTGTACGCTTGTAAACGCTATAAATACGGAAAGTAAACACATTATAATATACATACTTTCTTATTGTTGTATGTATAATATATGTAAAAATATTTTCACACGTTCTCAAAGTAACCAACCTTCATATAAAGATTCATCAAGACTTTCATCTGGCCAATTTTTGACCCGGTTCATTGGCATATTCAAGAATTTTGACACATTATTTAAACATCTGATCTGTATAAACAGGTGTTGTTTCACAACAATATAAAAGTAAATCATGTCTAAACTTGACAAAAATACAGCAACTAATTGAGAAAAAAGGTTAATAATATCTACACCATATGATTGAATAGTCAAAAATGAATATTTAATCAAAATTCGAAACTTCTTTTGTTTTCACTATGTAAAACCTAAGCCTGAACCTAAGCCTAAAAAAGTTGCTGGTTCCATCTGAGCCAATGTCCGTTAGTTAGAAATAAGAAGTGTTATATATTAGAAAAAGCATCGAAACTGTGTTAAAATAGGTCTTCATTTGATAAACTTGCACTAAACCTATCTCTATCTCATGCATTTGCTAAGAAACTTCAAGGATTATTGCCAAAACACACCAGTCTAGTTTCCTTCGTCTGAGAAGATATACGTTCTATATTTCTGCGCCTTGGTTCTATAGAGCAAAAATAGTTTTTCACTTGCATGGTGTATTCCGAAGAAAAAATTCCTAGTTTCATTTGGGGGCGCTTGAAAAGTGAAAAAATTCAGTATAAAATAAGTGTTCAGACTTGCAGCCGTTACTGATTGTGTGCAGATTTTAAAAAGCATCAGACCATGCTGATTATATTTTTAAAGCCAAAGTTCAGGCCTATTAGTTTCAATCACGTACCATTCGGTACCTGTTCTTATTATCATTTACTGATAAAAATTAAAGACCTTGAGTATACAAACAGCTGTACGAACTTACTTCAGGGAGTTGTCAAAAGTGCGACACCGAATCAGCGCTGTTATCAAAGACTGAAGACGTCCCGCGCTGTTATCAAAGACTGAAGACGTCCCAAGACCTTTCCTCTAGTCAGACCGCATTTTGTCATTAATAACTGATCTGACGCCTCTTAGTTCAAAACCGGCCATTTGGCATGTAATCACCTGTCTAGTAAGTTAGCTTCTCAGTGCAATCATATGCGTGTTTAACATAATTAAACGTGGACGTATCTTATGTTTGCATGTCATATATGTACGTACGTACTAGACTCCACTACGTAGATACTTGTTAAAAGTATTCAAGTGAAAAACGCTGTCGCTTTATGTCGCTGCCTTTTTCCGGACGCAATCTACTGGCCAGTCAGTTACCTAATAACCGATGAGTGTAGTTTGGTTGTCAGAATGGGCAGTGGGTGACCTAAAGTGAAAAGTACTATAAATAAATGTGTAATTTGTAGCAAACTACTAAAAGCTAGCACAAGATAAGAATAAATATATTTGTGAAAGCAAGAATGTATATTAATTTTTATGAACTATGTTTTTATGCTGTTGAACTTTCACAGTGCCCCTGCATGCACTGCACGGCTATTATTATTTAATACTGCGTACATTTGCATGTCCCAAAGTGTTTTATTAAATATGGGCAGGATAGTAAACCCAAGGGGATGCTGGGTTGTAACTACATCTTGCGCTACATCCGTCTTAGTTCACAAAAATTTTATGTATAGTTATTCCTCAGGAAATGTCACCCCCCTCCCCCATTTCGACAAATAAACGACACTCACCTGTTAATAGGTAAGTGACTGGCCTGGCAAAAGGCAGCGATAAGTTTTTCACCCGAAAACTTTTACTAAGTGTCTACGTAGTGGACTCTAGTACGTACGTATATGACATGCTCACATAAAATACCAACACGTTTATCCATGTTAAACACGCATATGTCTACACTGAAAGGCTAACTTACTAGACAGGTGATTACATGCCAAATGGCCGGCTTAGAACTAAGAGGTGTCAGCTGCTTGTGTTAATGACAAAATGCGGTCCGAATAGAAGATAGTCGTGAGGCGTCTTATGTCTCTGATAACAGCGCTAATTCGGTGCCGCACTTTTGCCAAGTAAGTGCGCACAGCTGCTTGTATATTCAAGGTCTGCAATTTTTATCAGTAAATGATAATATGAACGGGTACCGAATACCACACGCACTAACAACTGACCCACGACAGGTCCCTACGGCTAGGCCTAACTGGTCACCTCCAGTCACAAACTCGGCAAATCAGTGATCACAGATCACTGATCACCAACCGTCCAAACCTAGGACCTACCAGGCCAACCTGGCGAACCTTCCTTCCCTAGCTTTCCTTCCTAAGCCGTAAAGCCTTCCTTTCTAAATGCTAGAGCCTTCCTTCCTACTTAAGCGACCTTTCTGGGCAGACTCCCGAAATTCTCAAGTTGCAGCGGCTTTTATAGCCTCAAAAAGTCACGTGATCAGTCAGCAGTCAATTGTTTGAGTGACTGGCTTGATTGCGCAATATGAATCTATCATGCCAAATGAAGTCGTTTTATCGGTTCCAATACGTGTGTAAAAGTTTTATTAACTTAAAAACTAAGATGTTAACTTATTAAATATATACTTTATAAATAACTTATGAATAACTTATTAATATAAATTGAGTGCGTAAAATGCTTAATAATGATTAAATCATGAGTTAACTTGTGACTTTGTCACACAGGCAACGTTTCTACACTAACTAGCCCTGCTGATTTGCATATTGGTACACGGCGGTATCAATATGCAAATGAGTCCGGATACGTACGTAGTCTTTGGCCTGGTGTCAACTAAGTATGTACGTATTTAAATGTCAAATAATTTGCGCAAAAATTGCATTTGAAAATAACTGCGAAGAAAACTAGTATTAACTATGTAAATAAATAATAGTTTGCGAGGCAGACTTAATTACACAATTTATGCCAATTAATTTAGTGTTAGAATAGAATCAATGCTAAAACGAATAGTGCAACGTCGAATGCCACAAATCCGTGCTGCCTAGTGCCTACTGCCTAGTGGCAGTAATATTTTAACGTGAATTGGGCTTACTTTTTCTTCGTGAGCCACCAAGAGGCGTCGTGAGTGAACCACTTTCTATACATTCTGGGGGAAAGATGAACCACCCCTACGCCAAGGAATACTGGAAACCAGTATATACATAATAGGATCCTATGTATTATGTACTCTTGCTAAAACATGTAGTTAATTTATGGAACCTAATTTGCATAATAGGCGTCATCAGTAGGCTGTACAGTGCAAGCTAATTTGCATACAGTGCAATGCAAGTTAATTTGCATACGGAACTTACGGTATATAAAGACTGAACAGTAACAAATGCCGCACAAGTTTTTGATCGTCTACCGCTTTTGGCTGGCTGAAAATTACGCACTGCCCGGACTCCAATTCACGTAAGAAACCTGTAAACTGAATTTGTGAACTTCAGCTACAACCCGTAGACTTTTGCTTCTTTGCTATAGTTAATTTGTGTAAACTCTTAAAGCCACAATCCGCGAACTTTTCTCTTCAAACAAGGACCAAAACAGTCGGTTTTGTCTCAAACCCCAAAACAAAACAGAGTGGAAACCAGCTAAAACCTTGCTATTATATTGTTGTTAATATTGGTGTTAGTTTTCCAGACACATGAGCGAAGACAACAACCCAGTGGCTAATCCGGAAGTCGACGCCAACCGGATCCGGGACCTGATTCGAGAAGAAGCCGCCAAAATTGTCAGCAACCAGAAGGAACCACAGACCGCCAGGCTAGACTCGAAGGGACTTCAACATCAGGCGGAGACCCTCACCAGTATCGACAAGTGCCTCCTTAGAATCGAATCCGCCATCACCAGCCCCTCTGGAGACGTAGACGGGGATCACATCAAGGCCCTGATCGACGAAGGACGCCAGACGGTTAAGGACCGCCTAAAGCTACTGAAAATAGCCGACGCGGGTGGTTGGACCGCCGTAGCAAAGTACCAAGGGGCCGCGGACCTAGGCGATGATGCCTCAGACAGCAAACGAATCCAAAAAGCAATCGAGAAGGCGAAGAGTGATTTTCAGAAGAAAGCCAGCGAAACCCGATTCCAACCCTACCGGGCGCGCTACGGACCAAGACCCATCCACCCCCCAACTGGGTACCCCAGACCACTCTTCCCCGGCATTTCCAGTCCCCGCCCCCCTGCCTGGCCCGCGGAGCAAGCCAGTGCTACAGCTGCTTCAGGTTCGGCCATTGGGCGGCTGAGTGTCCGTTTCAAATCCAGGATGGAGCCGGGACCAGCGGAACAAAAGCGCCCAAGGGTGGAGCCCAATAGCCCCATCAAAGGTCAGACAGATATAATACTCCTCCCCCTAAATGTAAAAATAAAGGGCAATCTATCGCGGAACCTGGTCGCCTGGCGAAAGATAACAGACGACGGCTTTGTGCTTGACATGGTCAAAAACGGATTCTCGATCCCCTGGCCTGGCCAAAACCAAAAATAATGAAAAACAATAAGTCTGCGCTAAAATACGCCGATTTCGTTGAAAAAACGGTTGAAAATTTTGTACAGGAAGGTTTCGTGAAACAAGTTTATGAAAGGCCACAGGTAGTGAGCCCCCTCTCAGTTCGTCTCTCTAGCAAAAAACTGCGCCTCATTCTCGACCTAAGATATGTAAACTCCTTCCTCAGACCGCCAAAATTTAAACTCGAAGACATAAAAACAGCACTAGCGCTAGTCGAAAAAAACGGATACATGACATCGTTCGATATTAAGTCCGGATACTATCACTTAGATTTGTAAAAAGAATTCCAAACCTACCTAGGCTTTAGCTGGAAAATGGGAGGAAAAGAACAGTTCTTCGTCTACACGGTGTTACCCTTCGGGTTGTCCCTTGGACCTTTTTTATTCACGAAACTGCTCAGACCAGTGATCACCCACTGGAGAAAATTGGGTATTAAATGTCTGATTTACATAGATGACGGATTCATAACGGGTAGCAACAAAAAACTAGTAGAAAGCAGTGCAAAAGTATGTCGCTCCGACCTGAAAAACCTGGGATTGCTTGAAAATGAAAAGTGCGAATGGGAACCCACCCAAAACCTCAAATTCCTTGGCTTTTTTATTGACCTGAAGAACTTTGTCGTTTTCCCACCAAACGAAAAAGTCGAAAAGTGTCTCACGCATATATCTGCTGCAGCCGCAGCAGACAAAGTAACAGCCAGACAGCTAGCAAAAATTACTGGCAACCTGATCTCGCTTAGCCTGAGCCTGGGCAACGCGGCCCAATTGATGACACGAAACCTACATGGGGAAATAGCCCGTGCGAGTAGTTGGGATTCACAAATGCTGATAGAAGAGGAAGCCCTCAGAGAACTCTGTTTCTGGAGCAAAAACCTAAAAAACTGGCCAAAACAAAAAATTCTAGAGCACTCCCTCCCAAAAATTATAATAGCCACAGATGCAAGCGCGTTTGCAGGAGCAGCAATACTAGATAACTGCAAGAAAACAAAAACTGACACGATAACGTGGTGCAAAGGGGAGAGAAACACCTCCTCAACTTTTCGAGAACTAAGAGCAATAGAACTGGCCCTAACTACAGTCGGTTTCAAATGAAAATAGATTCTAGGCGTCGGGATTAGTGATGAAATCGGACGCGTCGGATGATGTCATCCGACGCGTCGGGTGATGTCATCCGACGCGTCGGGTGATGTCATCCGACGCCCTCGGTTATGCAATCCGACGCCTAGAATTTTGCCAGCCAGTGATTAATTAGCTGTCAAAATTCAAGCCTAAAGTTTTGAATAGGGGTGGTTTCTTCAGTGCAAATGCTACCTTATTTTATTGTTTAGTTTCTTTTTTCTACGTTTTCTTTTCTTCTAATAAAAATCAGAATTCAGTAGATAAAATTACCTTATATTTAAAGAAAACAGCTATTAATCAACATATGAAAATAAACTATAAAAATTTCGCATAACTCTTTGAGGAGTCACCCTCATAAATTTTTCCTGCAAGCTCTCCAATTTCCAACTCTATGATGCAATCCGACGCCCAGCCAGGCCCGTCGGATGATGTCATCCGACGGCCTCGGTGATGAAACCCGACGCGTCGGATGATGTCATCCGACGCGACGGATGATGTCACCCGACGCGACGGATGCTGCAATCCGACGCGTCGGATGATGAAATGGCGTCGGGCAAATCCATTTTCATTTGAAAATGACTGTAGCTTCAAGGATGACCTGGAGGGCAACATAGTTAAAGTATATACAGACAATGCCGCAGCATGCATAATAGCAAGCAAAGGTAGCATGAAACCGCACCTTCAAGCTATAGCGACCCGCATGTTTAACCTCTGCTTGGAGCACTCAATTCGACTCGAACTCGAATGGTTACCGCGAGACAAAAATTCTGCAGCTGACTTTCTGAGTAAACAACCAGGGGATGCGGACGATTGGGAAGTAGAAAATTGGGTATTCGAAACCTTACATCAAAACTGGGGACCCTTTACAATTGACCGTTTCGCAAACCCTAGTAACTCCAAATTACCAAGGTTCAATTCGAAAATCTGGTACCCAAAATCTGAAGCAACAGACGCTTTTTCCGTCAGTTGGAAAAATGAAACGAACTGGCTAGTACCACCCCTAGGCCTAGTAATTCGAACGCTGACACATCTAAAACTGTCCAGGGCAAAGGGCCCTATCATTACCCCCCTCTGGTCTTCAGCTATATTTTGGCTCGTTTTGATTCAGGAACAGAAACAATCAGCCAAATGCTGGTTATCAACCGCTACTTTTAACCCAAAATACCCCTTAATTCTTGCAGGAACCGGATCGGCTGGACCCCTAAGCCCCCTCCTTCGCTCGCCGCTCGTGGCCCACCTATTCGACTTCAGAAACGACCTCGGATCGGACTGCCAAGAAAATGCATAACCCCCCCCCCAATTGCTCTTTGAATTGCACTGTTTATTGTTATTGTTGCATTGTTATTTTGTGCAAATAAAAACTTTTGTTATTTTGAAATAAAATGAAAAAATAACATGTAGTTAATTTATGGAACCTAATTTGCATAATAGGCGTCATCAGTAGGCTGTACAGTGCAAGCTAATTTGCATACAGTGCAATGCAAGTTAATTTGCATACGGAACTTACGGTATATAAAGACTGAACAGTAACAAATGCCGCACAAGTTTTTGATCGTCTACGACTTTTGGCTGGCTGAAAACCCGCCCGCCCACCCAAAAAAAACACTAAAAGTCTCAACTTTATCCTTGTAGAACTGGAAGCAGTCATGATGACGTCCTTGCCACCCAAAATGCACGAAAACAAAACAGAAGATATAATACACTTCCTCCTACAGTCCACAGCACCATCAACTGCCAATCAGTACAGGAATGCCCTAAAAAAGTTCGCCAATTGGGCCCAAAAACACATACTCGAATGGCTACCCAGCAAGTCAACCTCAGTAACCCGCTACATGAAGTACCTATCAGAGCAAAAACTCGCAGTCATCCATAAAAACTGCTTGGAGTTGCATATCATGGGCACACAAATTAGCAAACCTCAACAACCCAACAAGAGACCCACAAACGCAACTAGCCTTTTCGGCCGCCCTAAGGATAAGCTCTAGACCACCAAAGGCAAAACAGCCACTCAAAAAAGCCCAGCTGGAACAAAATGTAAAAACAATGCTAAGGAAGCCAGATTTCAAAAATGTGAGGCTTGCCACCTTACACCTTACTGAGCCTCACCTACTACGCGGCTCTGCGACCAGCTGAGGCCCTTCAACTGTTCCCAACGGACATAAAGGAACATGAAGATTCGATATAAATCCTAATACAAAAAAGCAAAACCGACCAGGGCGGCCTTGGAGCCTCCGTCTTCATAGCCAACCCACTGTCAGACAACCCAATAGCAGTAAAAAACTTACTCAAGAAATACCAACAAATCCGCAAAAACTGCGGCGGAGACGAAAAAATGCCCCTCTTCCCTTCCGCAAGAGGTCATACCTGTATTTCTAGGCCGATGACCTACGGACGGGCTAACCAAGAACTGAAGCGGGCCCTCAAGGAGACTGGCCTACCACAAAACATAACTCTTCAGTCACTACGCTGTGGAGCAGCAACGGCAGCGGCGAGCCAAGGAATACCCGAGCCCCTCTTGCAGCAACACGGTCGATGGAAATGCCCAAATACAATACGGAAACATTACGTCACCTTCGCCAAGAAACAGCTGCTCTCCGTTTCTCACGCACTTTGCAAATCGTAGACGCTCAAAACTATTTTGTGCAAATAAAAACTTTTGTTAATTTGAAATAAAATGAAAAAATAACTAAAGTCAGATTCACACGCTGTGATTTTGTCGCAACATTTTTGTTGCTCGTTTTGACTGCAGCGGCAAAACGCAGTGTGTGAACGAACAGACGCAGCGATTTCCGTACGGAATACAACGACGCAGCGTTAAGTAAATATACCTAAACAAGCTCTTCTGCTGAGTAAGAAGTGGTTACAAACAATCTGAGTTCAAAGTGTAAACAAGCTCTTTTGCTGAGTAAGAAGTGGTTACCATGTGAGTTCAGAGTGTCAATATTTCGTAGGAAATATTAAACGCGTCCGTTATTTGTAGATAAACTGATTTTTTAATCCCGCTTTTTGTGCACATCTACTGCTGAGTTGCTCCACAGCCTTACTGATTACTGGTAAACTGTTACTATTTATCAAAACGAGCAACCTCGTCTACTGAGTATGTACTGACTACTGAGTGAAAAGTTACTAATTAGTGACGCTGGAGCGTCAATATTTAACACGAAAAATTGAACGCATGCCGTAATTTTTCAACAAAAGGAATTTTATTTCGCCGTCGTTAACAGATTGACGCCGTTAACGAGAGTTGTGAGAAAAATAATGTTAGTAACTTTATTTTACATTTAAATTGTTATATTACTCTAAGCAGAGGTTTGAGTTTGATTTTGCAAAAAATATAAAAAAGTGTGCTTGTCCGGGGATCAAACCCGGGACCTATCGCTTTCTGAGCGAGAATCATTCCACTCGACTAACGAGCCGCACGATTAAGAATTTGAAATTAGGCATGACATGATCCAATGTCAGTTAGTGTACAAAATTATCAGCGTATTAACATTAACTATAAGTAAAACAATATTTCATCACATTTTGCAATCATAAAGAGCATTGAAATGAGTACAAAAGCTTTACTTATTTTGAAGTACTTTACGTAAGTCATTTTGAAGTTGTGCAATAACAAGACTTCTAGAATCAAGCGTTTTAAGACCGGTTGGCTCGGATGGTAGATCGTCTTGAATCTACTGAGCATCTGAGTAGAAATCAGAAGGTCGGTGGTTCTACTCACCCCGGGCTCTTTGTTTTGATTTTGCGATGTCCAGCGTTCTGTCTTGCGAAATTGCATTGGCACTGTGAGATTGACCGACCTACCTATGTACCTAACCAGTGTAATTTAACATAGGAAAATCGACCTACCAGAAATTACATAGGATTTCAGAAATCTGAATAATATAGTATATACGCGGCCCCTGAGGGGGCCGCGGCCGCGTAAATACGCCAGACTGCCATTCGATCTGCGATTTCAGTGCGTTTTGACTTTTCATGCAGCGGACGGCGTTGCTTTTTACGCAGCCCCCTCAGGGGCCGCGCATATACTATATTCAGATTTTCTGAATCCTATGTAATTCTAGGTAGGTCAAATTTCCAGTGTTAATTAACACTGGAAGGGCAGGTAGGTCGGTTTTCATGGCCTACTCTACTTCTGCATCGTTCAATCCCGCAAGCACAAAATTACGTCGGTGGTGAGGATTCGAACCCTCGACCTTCCGGTTGACGACCTGATTGGCCAGCCACATGTTGCACAAAACGGCAACATGTGGCCTGGAAATGACGAGCGCATCTACCTGCGCTATAACACAAGCAGAAAGGAGAGTGTCTCACTCTTCTTCTAAATAGAGTGAGACACTATTATGTACTCTTGCCTTTAATAATTTTCGCGAAGCAACTTGTCACTTTTTTGAAACAATAGACACAGCAAAATGCGAGCGGCACCAAATTCGTAGTTTGTTCACACGCTGCTTTTCGCGTGCAACACCCTGCTACTATCGTTTTGCAGCGAAAAATCGCACCGTGTGAATCGGGCTTTTAACCACTACTACCATCTATGAACAAACAACTGTTACGTTTTTCTTTTATTACCACCATCATGTTATGCAATGCAACAAAAAATACATAACAAAGTTATATATACCATAACACAACACCCATTGGCTAGGCCTAAAACTCGTCAAGATCGCACAAAATATATATAATATACACAAATATTAGTTAAACCATCAAAAGCATATACAATAATAGCCTCCGCTGAGAGCAGTCAGCATCAAAACGTGTACTCCTGATGGCTCAACTAATATTTGTGTGTATTATCAAGAGTACAAGCGGAAAATTCCTATTTATGTATAATTGGTGTCGCTTTACACTTTAACTGTAATACAGAACTATGTCTGTTCATCTGACAAACTAGTACCAAAAAAAGTACGAAACCTCTACGGCAAATCCAGATATTTTTCCAATTAAAAACACAAATCTGCAGTTGCATGACCCGACCAATTTTATTAATATTATATTCTATCATGTGCCCTAATATGAGGGCCTTGCTTGTCTAAAATGCAATAAAAATATTTGATTAAAAAAACAACACGATACGTGTAATTTAATAAAATTATGTTATAGATTTAGAACTTTTCGTTTAGACAAATTTTAGCCTTTTAGGAAACCTACAGTCATAAATCGCACAAAATATATATAATCAATGCACGCATAAAGTTGAACCATCAAGAGTACATTCAAGGGCCGTATTATATACCGTTCAAATGAGCGCAATACTGATAAGTATGCACTTTTGGTAATGAAGAAAAACAAAAAGGAACAAACTAAAAAGAAAACAAACTAAAACAAAAAAAGCGAACAGCAGAAGAACCAAAAATAAAGTTTGTACAATATTTAAAAAACGTTTTACCCAAAAAAACTTTACCCTAGTAGTTTTACATAAACCTGACTGCTATTTGTGTTTTGGGGGCAAAAGTTCGAAACAAAAGTCGGCAAAAATTTAAAAAAAACCGAAGGAACATTAAACACTAGAAAAAAATGAAGCTGAAACTTCAATTCTAAAATTTTTCGCAAAATCTTAGCTTATAATTGTCCGTAAAGAAAAAATACACATAACTATATAAACATAGTCCGCTCTAGATTATTATAACTACGAGTGACTTGACAAATATAAACCAAAACCTTGCGGACAAATATAAACTAAGTTTTCGAATTTATATTCCAATGAAAATTCTGGAAACAGCTAGCACGTTTAAAATAGTTTTTCATTTTGTGACTATTCAACGTTCTGTGCAAATATTATCGAACTACCCAAATCTGCAAGATTTTATCTGCATATTTTTCAAAAGTACATTAATCAAGTTTATCTGAAAAAAATTGCTGTTGACGCAAAATAAAACAACATGGATCATAATAATCAGTTACAAAAATCAATACTATTTATAGTATTTCAAAAAAGGCATCTCCTGTCCAAAAAGTCGCAAAAAACTAGAAATCACCAAACTCAAATACTCAAAAAAAGTTATTCTTACACAAATAATATTACACATCACAAAATCACTGTTCAAGCTTTATACACGAATATGAACAAACACATGGTGACTAACAGAAACACAAGGCAGTAGTTATTCATAATCACAAAACAGGCAGGGGCAACTGCTCATACTCACAATTATACACAACTGGTCGTCACAAGTTGAGCCCGGTCGCACCCAACTACAAGTCTCACTCACTATTCACTCAAACTGAAACTAAAACGGCCGGATTTCTTTACCGGATTACAGGGTTAATTTTAATCGGACTAAACGGTTTAAAAATCATGCTCAACAATACTGTTCCAGAACCCTCCCAGATTAATCGGACTTGACTTTAAGCGCGCTGCTTTTCAGTCAGACTAAACGGATTTAGCTACGCATGCTAATGTTAAACTTACATGTCAAATTAATGCACTGATAGTTTAGGAATATGTTCGGACTAAAATTAAGCAGCTGACTTAAGTAAACTCGTTTAGTCTTAGTTTAAGCCGTTTAATCCCATATCCATTCCTAAACTTTGGATTAAAATGAGTCTAGTCCGTTTAATCTGGTAAAGGACCTAAGGGCTCAGCATTTCTGATAACATTTTGGACCCATTTCCTAACCTTCCCTTAGACAAAACTGTGGCTAATTTGCGTGGTCAGTGCAACCGACCCCAAATCTTAACCCAACAAAACTAGAGCATCAACAATTAAGCTGGGCCTTTTTCCACCCATTTATGGTCAATTCGAAATTTTCCACTACTGCAAAATCCGATTTTCCAAACACAACCAAATTAAAATCTTACATCAACCCGGTAGCATTCCCAAACTGACTAGGATTTCTTATGATCGATAATGATTATTAAATCACTGCCCCCCACAATTTCAATAGGGAAATAGGAATCAGTCCGTTACCCCCCCCCCCCCCGCAAAGTTCTCCAACCTGTTTCCTCACGAAAAAACTAATTCCAAATCATCAATTATTATGTAACCACAAGAATCACGCCACCTGTTTTGTCTCAGGGTCCAGCAATTCCTGGTCAGACTTTTTTCAAGTATATATTATATGAAAAACAAAATCAAAAACCCTTTTTGCCCAGCCCGACCCGATCGCCACCTAGCTAGCAGTCCAGCTTGGTCTTTTCCTGCCTAATTTGCATAAGGTCATAGGTCAGCACCTGTTGCTTGATGTGCTGCAGTTTCGCGCGCAAATATGCATGCTGCTGTTTGGCCTTCTGAAACTCCTTGTCCTGCGCAAAGGACTCGTACTCTTCGCGAATCACGTCTTCGATTGCCTGCGCCTCCTTAGAGTCACGTGACGCCTTGTTGAGCTGATTCTCTAAAGCTTCGAAGCGTCTGAAACAGAGAAAACATTGTATAGCGGATTAGAGACTTTGTTACAGTTATGGGCCAGATGGAAACTATTGTGCACCGTTTGTCATCCACGGATTCAGTTACCAAAGTGTAGAGCAGTATATAATGTACTGTCAGTCAGAAAAAGCCCGACACAATGAAGCGTATATTAACACAGGAGGGCATCGGGGTTTGAGGGACACACCATAAATGGGCGTGGGGGGATTTCTAACTCCCAACTGACCCGACTCCCCCCCACCCGGCTATGACCCCCCTAACTTGGCAATTTTTTAAAAAAATGGTGCTGACGGCTCCCCCCAGATTTCCTCAGCTGCACATGTGGGAGACACTATTGTGCACCGTTTGTCATCCACGGATTCAGTTACCAAAGTGTAGAGCAGTAATTGTAAGTCAGAAAAAGCGTGGGAAAACACAATAAAGTGTGGGAGGCGTCCAAGACACCCCCACATTTTTTTTCGAAAAAGAAGCAGAATTAGAGCCGACCTACAAGGGCAAACAAAATTTTTATAATACAAACTCTTTAATATGGGCGGTTTTATCAAAGTACATACATATACAGTTTTTACTATACTAAACTTTTGCCGTTCCGCAAACTTTTTAAAATAGAGCTATTTTTAGCATATTAGGATTATCTTGAACGTTTCTGGATAAGCCTTAGATGCTTATAAGCCTCTCCATTGGGCATTTATTGTCTAAATAGTAAGGTTCATAATCACGGGTCAAGATTATATAACCCTGGGTTAACAATCAATTGTCCTAAGAACATAAGAGCATCAAGTTATATATAGATAAAGTTATCCAAAGTTCATATCTCGCCGTTTGCAGACAATTCGTGTTACTTTATCCAAAATAAATGGTTAAAAAAGTGCTAATTGACAATATTGCAGCTCAAATGCAACATCACTAAGTGCCAAATAAGCTGCCGCCCGAATTGTTTTCCTTCCACTAATGTGAACTACCACTTCTTTTATGCACTTAGTCTACAAACCTTTGGCCAAGATTTGCCTATGAAATTAATTAAACAGCAGACACTGCCACTGACAGATATAAAGTCAAAGACTGCAATAAAGTATAATGGGGGGGGGGCGCCGACAAAAAATGGGGGAGACACCAAAGCCACCATGACCATACATGGTCGTGGGGGGGGGGGTTCATTGGTGGGTTCTCCCCCCCCCCGCCCCCCCGGAAGGCAACTTGACCCCTCAGAATATGAAAACTAGTACAAAAATTGCGCCCCACCCCCCCCCCCCCCCTAATTAGCTACCTGCCAACGCATAACCATGAAGACTGACATGAAAGTATCTGTATCAGAGACAATTTTGTAAGCGAAATTAAGCTTCACTGAGGTTAAAGTCCAGAAAACGACATGAAAGCCCACCACAGAGACATAGCTTATAGCCAAAAAAGTCCTTAAACAAATCGTCCCAAAAATCTAAGCAAAAGTGGGGGTAAAACACATTTTTGAAAAATTACTGGTATTATTGGTCGATCAGGGGGGGGGGGAGGAAGGCTCTGAAAATTTGGCTGGAGCACCCTTTCTGCAATTGGAGAAAAATTTTTCCCAGCCCGCACTTTTTTCTATTAAGAGCAGTCGTCTTGAATGTAAATCACGTCTAAACAAAACATCATCATATTATAACAAAAACCATAAGGGCGGAATGCAATATGCATAAAGGCAGGGTAACGGTAAAACCAGTTTAAGGCGTTCTAATTCCAGTAATTTAGAACATCGTAACGAAAAATTCTACACTCAGGCTAGAACGTTGCCCTTAGACAGCGTTTAGCAAGACTGAGCTAAGACTGCCATTATGCATTTCACCGCAAAAATCTCAAAAAAACGGTAAAAACTCACTTTGCAACTACAGCCAATTTATCATAGCAGCTGATGTAGGTTTGGTAATCCCGGTCAAATATTGTCCTATATTCCGTACGCTGATCACGATTTTTGAGCACAGGGAATTCAGAGTCGAAATTCCACGAGACCGTATTTGAGTCCCATTCCGGTTTAGAATGATCACTGTTGTCACTTTTTATCACACCATTATTCTTATTACTGACAGTCTTGGCGGCTTTTGTAGGAGCAACAGCAGTAGTAGCAGCAGTAGCAGTAGTAATAGCAGTAGTAGTATTATTATTATTATTATTATTTGATTTATGAATGAAGGATTTGCGATTCAAATTAGTCAATGAAGTCTCATCCGTATCCGAGCTAATCATCATACTGTGAATATCGGCGCAGTCTAAATCTCCGCTAACCGGCGTAGTATCACCCGTACTAGGCGTGGGAATCATTTGGGGAGACTTATCGTCGCCTAGTGGCGGGGGGGCCACCACTTGCAAGTCGACCGTAACAGGAGGGGGCACGTCGGGGGGACTTTGGGATGGGGGGGCCGGGAGGGGGGGTACGATTTTACTCGTAGGCGGACTATGACCATGAATTTTCAATTCTGACTTCAGTCTGCTGCTGCTATTGCCAGTCTTTGAGGTGGAGGATTTCGCTTTAACAGTAGCAGCATTGGGGGCAGAGCTAGCACTGGAATTAGCATGATTACTCTTTATGCGATCCCGATCCCGATCCCGATTACTATTAGTAGCACTTTTATGATTATGACTAGACGTTTGTTGATTGGCTGATACGACAGAGGCGTTCAAAGGCTGCTTAGCATTACCATTATGATTGTTGTTGTGGTTGTTATGCTTGGCGCTATCACTAGCGCTACTAGTGAGACTTGTGGAAACCACAGGGGAAGCGGGCTTATGCGCGGTGGCCCCAGAAATCCGGGGGGCCCCAGCCAGAGCATTGTTCACGTCAGGGGGGACGGACAAATGAGCCTTTTTCGCCTCTCCCCGCTCGTGGGCTGATTTCGAGCTAACGGGTCGCTTTCTCGAGTGAATTCGCTCAAAGCCCCCTCCGGCCGGGCTATTGGCCGCCCCCAGTTCGCCCCCCACATTTTCCAGGGGGGTGCTGCAGCGGCTAGAGTTGGTTTCAGGGGCCAGGGGGGTTCCAGTTTTTTCCGATCTCCGCTCCATCATCCGCCGGAGTACCTGTTTGTCATATTGCGAATAGCTGGGCCAGTCAATATTGATCTCCGATAAATAGGCCTTATTGAACACGTATTTATCATCGCTCTTCTGTAGACCCACTTCTTGCAGCAAATTGCCTGGAATAGAAAAAAAATAATTAAAAAAAAACATTTTTTCTGGAATTAGTAGATTAGTTGATAATACAAAATTTTTTAAATATAAAAAATAATAGATTTTTTCTGGAATCTGGAGTCAGTCGGTACAGAAAACTAAATGTGCAAATTTACTATAGCCTATTAGCGTATAGCTACACAAGTTCACATTAGGGCTTAACTTAGACTGGGTTTGGCTGAAACATCGACTACACCTACGAGTCGATTCGAAAATACAACCGTTTGTTCGTTAAGGGGGGGGGGGGGCTACCCAGGTCAAAAATCAAAGTTCTCCAATTTTGCTTATTTTCACATATGTTACTCCCCCAAGACACCTCTACCTCAGATAAGAACAATTAAGCTTGAAGGTGCACTTTTGGTTCAGTGCGTTTGTCAGTGTATTTACATAGGCAAAAGTACGCCAAAAAGCCGAAAAGTAGCCCTTATTTGGACAGTTCTAGCACAAGCCAATCAGGCTGAAACTTCGCATAATAGTAGCCCACATGTATGCGCAAAATCGTATGATCCGGATTTTTGATATGTATTTTCAAAACCAAAATCGAGGGCAAAATGTGAAAAAATGGCCGTTTTTTGGACTCGCCAAATTTGAGTGATTTTACATTTGACGTCATTGCTCAAGCCATGGGCAAAAATTTAAAAAAATGAATCATAGAGGTTGAGATATGACGTTAGGCTATCGAATCATGTAAAAATCAACTTCGTCAGTGTTAAAAAAAATTTCGAGTAAAGGGGCGCTTTGCAACCACAAAAAACTTTTTTGCGCCTATGATTTACACGTAAAATTGAATTTTTGGGAGCCCCTAGTGAAAAATTGGCAAAAGCATTGGTTCCAGTTTGTTACATCTGCGATGCGCCTTCCCTTGGGCTACATTGTGTGCAAATTTGAAGAGAATCGGAGGACCTAAAATTTTCACTTTTTCAGGTAGCCCCCCCCCCCCCTTAAGCCGGTAAAATAGCGAACCACACAGAACAGTGTCTATAGAGACCAATTTACGGCGCACTTATTTAGTAATTATGCCGTCTAAACGGACAAACGGCACAAGTATAAATCTACACTTAAACTAATCGTTCAAACCAGATGCTACAAAATTTCACAATCGCAAGCGAATCAAAAATATTAAGACCTCTGACGACGTAAAGGTAAAAAATTAAAAGCACAAAAGAAACTTGACGTGCACAGCGACGAAAACAAAAAATTTAAACAAGATCTACGAGTTTCCAAAAAAAAACTAAAAACAAAACTAAAATTAGCCACTAAAAAAATCCAAAACATTATTTCCAAAAATAGCTAAAAAAAGTTCACGACTAAACAATAAAAAAATAGAGCCAAACTGACCAATTTGCTTCTCATCCGACTCAGTCAAGCCATCATTTCTCAATCGCAGAATCAGCTCAGCCTTATTGTACGCTTTCATAGCCAACAGGTGCAAAACGCGCAATCTGATTGGCTTTTTGGCCACAATAGCATTTACAGGCTCATTGTTGCTGCTGCTGTTGTTGTTGTTGCTAGGGCGTTGCTGCCCAGACCCGCTGGTCGCCATGGCAACCACGCTAGCAGACGCTGGGCGACTAGTGGCTTTATGCAAATTAGGCGCGGAAGATTTATGCAAATGCCCATTGGTTATGGCACCGGGGCCTTTGGACGCGGACCCGTGGGCTTTCACTTTGTCCGACAAATGTTTCTCGGTAGCCTTCTGTTTGATCACTTTGGTCTGCGACTTGCGGGCTTCTTTGTCAAACAGCAAGGCTTTGGTTCGTGTCTGATTGAAGACGTCGTCTGTGGCCTCTACTTGCAGGCGGCCGAGCACGGAGCCTAAAACAGAAAGAAAAAACAATAACTATATAATCATCACCATCAAGCAAAAAAACTGGGCCATTTACAGTCATTTTTTTTGTCATGAAATTAACGCACAAACAGCCACTGTCGCCATTAATATTATAATATATAAACCTTAGAGACACTGCCCCTCTACCAATAGGAAAGCTCCCCCTGACTGAGCGTACATGTATGAGGGGGCGACGGGGGAACCCCTCCCCCATAATTATATAGTCGAACGGCAAGGGGGGAGGTTCTTGAAAGTTTGGGCAAAAGTTAGTAATAGTAGCGCTTTTTCGAGAAAATTTTACAATATTTTGTAAAAT
>JASANF010010853.1:0-19883 GCA_030248245.1 Trissonchulus sp. WLG1_4
GTTGTTGATAAGGCTGCACATAATTTCGCCATCATCTGCAAACCATTTTACATCAGTAAGCTAATCGAAGAACTCGGCATAATAAACAAAAACAACACCTATGAAATAGTTAACAACATCGATAAGGAAACAATCGTTACTGATATAATTCACACATCTACCAATTTTGGCTTTACAGTAGATAAGGAATATAGCACATTACCCTTCGCTCAAATTATACCGAAGTTTCATAAAAATCCCATTAGTTTTAGAACTATCATTGCTAGTAGCAAAGCATGCACTAAACCTATATCTGCTAGACTCAGCCTTGCATTAAGTAAGATACAAAACAAACTGAAATCATATTGCAATAATTTTCTAAATACTCACTGGAAAATTTCTCCATACTGGATCATTGATAACAATCAATCTATTCTGAAAACACTCGAAAACATTTCAAAAGACAATGAAGCTAAAACCATAAACACATTCGATTTTGGACAATTATATACTAATCTGCCACATAATGACATCATCGAAAGCATCAAAACAGTATTAGACATTACCTTCAACAATAGCACTAAGATCGCCATTCATGAAAAATCTGCCAACTGGTTTTCCAATACTACAAAAGGCATAGCCGCAGATAAACATTCTATTCTGAAATTTGTACAATTCGTCATTAATAATAGCTATTTCACCTGCGGAAATGTTATTTGCAGACAAATTATTGGAATACCAATGGGCACCAATGTTGGACCATTTCTTGCTAATTTATGTCTTTTTCATTATGAATATAAATATGTTAAACACCAAATGATAAACAATAATAAAAACCTTAAGTACCTGCAATATATGTTCCGATATATCGACGACATTACTGCTATCAACGACCATGACAAATTCGAAAATCTCAGTAAAGATATATATCCACAATGTTTAACGCTTAACAAAGTTAATAACAAAAATGATAACGCGGATGTCCTCGATATATCTATAAAAATACTCAACAAACAATTTACTACTAAAGTTTTTGACAAACGAGAAAACTTTAAATTCAATGTCATATCATTACCAAATCTATACGGTAATATAGCTACCTGCTGTGCTTTCAATACAGTGGAAAATGAGCTAGTCAGATACAGCAAATTGTGCACTAACATATCCGACTTCACCCAAAAAACTAAACGTCTCTTCACTAACATTAAATCTAAAAATTACTCTAATCGCAAGATTGAGCATTGTTTCCTTAATCTGTGCAAAAAGAAACTAATACATAACAAATACGGATATGATACTGCACAAAATCTTCTACTAGAAATAAAAAAGAACACATGAATATAATTTATTCTACTAACATCACTTAGTATGAGCGTGGTTAGCGACGAAACCATTTATTATATATTTTTCTTTATATATTTTTTTACATTTTTCGAAATTTCAAAAACAAGTTCCGTTAGTGTAAGTTCACTGACGAGTCGCTACACAACGGATACGGTCTGAACGAGACCACGTATAGCACTACTAGTACTTACATAGATTAAGTCTTAACGCGAAACACAAGCATGCTTTTACTAATATTATTTATTAACCTAACCCAAATTACATCAACATTTAATATAATATAACCTCAAAGCACCTAGCCTCATCAAACTAATACCTTCCATAATGTACATGTTATAATATTTCAGTATCATGAAGCTATCTTGCCTCCTCTTCCTGGCCATCGGGTGTATGGTAACCGATGAGGGAGTCGCTAGCCCTCAGCTAATACCCAATACCTCCAGCTCATCGGTCCACGACCGTGACTCGAACAAACCACCCAACTCAACCCCTCAAGCGGAAAAAATGGGGAAGCCAATACCAAAAGGGGAAAAAAAACCCCCCCCTAACCTTACTTTCCCCAGGGGCCTAAACCTTCTTGTCTCCTTTATTAAATATTTTAATATCTTGGTTTCACAAAATTCGAAAAAGTGCCGCGTTTTATATTCGATAGAATATCCTCAGCACTGCAACTACATCACAACGCAATCTATCGAAATAAATTTATCCTTACTCGCAAAACGTGCTTGTTCTATCGAATGATGGTTTTGCTGTCTCTCTAGCTCTAGGACGCAAGTAACTCGAGCCATGGCCAAAAAAACAAAACGTGTCAAGAAAGAGCCTGGCTGCCTAGAAAGTAGAGACAGAACCTTTGGTGTTAAAGGGTTAGGTAACCAGTGTTTAAATGAATCGCAAATTCGGCATCAGTTTTAGTCCACATAATTCCAATTGTTTATTAAAATCGACATCAAACTGCTCATTTTTAAGGGCGTGCTCCAAAAATTCAGTACTCCGTTTTTTCTATAAAGTTACACTAAAGCAAGAATCTTAAGGAGCCATTTAGCTTCACCAAGTTGAACAAAAAATTTGAACGAATAGACAGTTTCCATTACATTTAAACTAGCCCCCAGTGACCCCACACAACTACACCCCATCTCAACTCCCCACTCCCCCGTTTTGATGGTCAAAAAGTGCACCAAACTTGAGCTAAAAATCGCAAAACTGCGGAAATTTTTTGTCTGTCGGCAGAAAAGACTGGAACACCCCCCTCCTTGCCGCCTAGCGTTATGCACCAGCCCCCTCGCGGATTGCTCCCGTGCATCTCTGCTCTTGTATCGTTTTGTCCAAAAGAAATTCCAAGTAAACTAGGTATATTCAGGAGAAGCCACGAACCATTGAATTGTTTTTACTTTTCGTAAATATGTAATATATACCAAAATTTTTCGCAAATTCCTGTTGATTTCGATGCACCACAAGTAATTGTACTAGCCTAGGGGCTGGGTTTTCCAAACTAGCCAGCACCTACGGCGTAGTACAAACAAATGCGGGCAGATCAAAGAATGAGCAGTACACCACGCAGTAATAGTCGAATTGCAGTGAAATTCATTCAGTAAATAAGGTTTCTAAACACAGTAAACTTGAAGTTAGACAAACATATAAGAATAATAAAGCTCGCAGCAAGACAGAAATGTTATGCACTATACAGTAAGGTTTGTTTCATTGCAGCGGTGAGTCCGTTAGGGTCGATTCATACATACTTCAATAGGGCATACGGACAAACGGACATAGGGCACACGGACAAAGCAAGTTTTTTTCCGTTTTTTCAATTCATACTTTTTAGGGCAAACGGAATTGGGACGTACGGACATACGGATGTACGGGCATACGGACAAAGGTGCGATTCATACTTTTGAGCCGTATGTCCATTTCTCCGTATGCCCTACAATTTCGGGCAGAGTTGAACTGAATTTAACTTTGCCGGACATACGGACAAAGTGAATTTGTGCCGTTTTATACGGATGAACGGACATACGGCTGAAGAGCAAACGGGCATACGGCTGAACGGACGAAAGTATGAATCAAACGGCCGTTCTGCCGTTCATTTTGTCCGGATGTCTGTTCGTCCGTTTGCCCGTATGTCCCAATGTCCGTATAAAAGTATGAATCGAGCCTTAAGCTGGAAAAATTACGTAGGTCACCGTCACTCTACTACGTATTAGGGCAAAAAAGTTAAACTTTAACTTTAACTGAAATTAAAAAAGTTAGGGGTCTTAGAAAAAAAAAACAGAGAAAAAACACAAAAAAAAAAAAAAAAAAAAAAAACACAAAAACAAAAACCAAACCAACAAAAAACCCACAAACAAACAACAAAAAAAAAACCCCCCACCCACTTTAACTTTAAGGCCGGGTTCACACTGGCACTTGCACAAGCACAAGCACAAGCACAGCCGGTTCACACTGCCGAAAATTCTGCACAAGCACAAGCACAAGCACAACACTTGTTCAAAAATTTTATCTTTTGCACAAGCATAGCCAATCAGCGTAGAAATTTTGCAGCTGTCAGTTTGTGTATAGTCATAAATGGCGCAAAATTAAATGGAAAAGTGTGATTTTGCGGAGTTACCCTTGTCGAAATGGATCTTATATTTACTAAAGAATGTATTGCGTTCATTTTCTCTTTCTTTCCTTTAATTTTGGTTCGTTTCATCTTGAAAATCAAATTGCGTTTTAGCTCTATTTTTGCCCCTCTTTATAGTTTATTTTCCTTCTTCCGTAAATTAGTACAAGAAAGTTTTAAAACTTTAGCCCAAAATTTCAGAACAAAACCTAAACTTCTGAACAGAAAAGACGTTACATAGGCGGGCTTCAATTTGATTGGTTGGGCTTGTGCTTGTGCAATTTCCAGTGTGAACGTCTACGCGTTGTGCTTGTGCTTGTGCTTGTGCAAGTGCCAGTGTGAATCCGGCCTAAGGCTCAGGCTTCTATTTAAGTTAAAGTAAGCCGAAGAAAGTGAGGGGAGATTCTTACTGAAAGAAAGACAGCAGCAACCTCAGAATGACCCAAGGGGGATTCGAACTACCCACCCATCTCTGCTGAATCTTCAAACCAGCGCTCTAATATTGAGATACTCTGCCAAGTGCCGCTGATGAGCTGTTACCTTAAGTAATCTAAGGGCCGGGTCTATCCCTATCGTACTTCACATGCTCCCCTGGCTTCTAGTAAACTTCGGAGAAGTTTCCCTGGGCAGTTAGGCTGATGTGAACTACTGAAACCGCGACCAGAAGATCCGGAGTTTGGCGTGGAAGCCTCGACATGCCAAGAAAAAGAGAGTGGCTCAGAACATTTTAAATTTTAATGGGGGCGAGGCGAAATTAACGGAAAAGACTCAGTTTAGGCGTTAAAAATGTGCTGAACCACTTCCATTGGGTCCTAGTCCCTGACCTCAGGTGTCAGAAAATCACAAAATATAGTTTTACAAAAATGTTTATTTTAAATTCTAAAGTTTAGCTTTTTAAAGAAATTTCAGTTTTTAGTGTTTTGGTACCCAAAAATAGGTTTTGATATTTGAAGAGTCTCTGCATCTGATGCAGGAGGTGAAAAATCCACTTATTGAACAAACTTAAAACTTCAATTTTAAAAAAAAATATTTTTTTTTAAATTACGTAGTTTGTTACCCTTTGACTATGTGTGTTGCAGACTTGCAGGGAGTCACCTAGAAGCACATTTTCAGGTTTCGGACCATTCAAAATTTAAAATGTTTCGAAATGGTTTTTCTAAAATGGCGTTTTCGATGTAAAGAAAAGAAAAAGTAGTTTTAGTAAATTTTAAATTCCGGAAGGATACCCGGAAGTTTTTCAGCACTTTGGCATTCGGCGTCACAGAACATTGAAATATGCTGAAAGTCTGCCTGCACTGACCAAAAATATATAATCTTACTGTTTAGAGTTTCCTCAAGCAGCGTTACGTAGTAATATCCAATAATCCTTACGCCGCGTCCTCAAGAAATCAAAAATCCTCTCAGAAAATTTTTTAAAGTGAAACATTTGCACCGGGGGCAAACATACACCGTTAACACCGGGTCATGGTCGATTTCCGGTCCGAAAAAATGAAAAAACAATACCGGCTTACAAAGTAATCCAATCAATGTGAACCTGATCCAAATTCAAAAATTTTCACAGCAGTTCGATACCCGAATCACTTTCTAAATTTACGTTGTACCAATAGGCCACCAATAAGCTTAGCCGGAAAATAAATTTGTGACAATGTGGAGACGGTGAGCAATACCCTCTGTTGAACTTTCTGCAGGACTACAACATTAGTGACTGTGACATTTTACGGGACCTAACCAGGAAGTTTAACTTCTAAATTAAATTGTGATATTTTAATGCAATATACATTCCTAAATTATGACATCGAATAGTGGACAAAAAACGATGGTATTAAAACTTTAATGAAAAAGAATAAAACACAAAATCAGTATTCAATTAATAATTCAATATAATATATGAAATCGTTACAGAAAACATGTCTGAACTGAAGCCGTTAAAAGACCAACAATAATGGCATTTAAAATTGTGAAGGACAGTTTCTAGAAAACTTTGTGCACTGCACGTGTCTTTCAGCTGAAGACAAAATGCGGAAGGCACAACACAATCAAAACCGACATACTTCAAATTCCACAGGTAAACTTGCCATTATTTGCAACAATTAAAGTTTTGCAGCAAAAACTTTCAGCTTTCACCACTAATACATTTTCGAAAACCCCTTGTAGAAAAACTACCCCCTCTCTTGGGTTCCCAGAAAAAAAGGCTGACGCGTTTTTTGCCCATTTTACTGCTCAAATGCTAAATTTCAAATTTCAAAGTCCACAGACAAACGTTTCAAAGTTTGGTGCGCGCAGACTAGTAACACATATTAATGAGGTGCACGTGGACGTGAAATTCATAGCATGTGTATTATCGTGGCGTAATGTTGCATAGGCCTGCCGCTCGAAAAACGAATAGAATTTTTCAATGACAAAAAACTTGACAAAAATATCTTTTAAAACTTTTGACAGATATTTCAATTCGAACAAGGAGCGGTTCGGTTTATTATGAGTCAAGATTGCAACCTGTTTTTTTCAAAAAAGGGTCCATTGTGTAAAAATACACTAAAAACTATTCACAAGAATGTCACAGACAGTGTATAATTTACATTAACCGGTTCGCAAAATTTTCCGCTAAAAACTTTAAAAAATATTTTCAACAGTGGTATCATTTGTCACTGGTCCGAAAAGTTTTCAGTGTGACTCAGCCTCGGAGACCAACAAAAAAGCAA
Source organism: Trissonchulus sp. WLG1_4 (assembly GCA_030248245.1). Taxonomy (NCBI): domain Eukaryota; kingdom Metazoa; phylum Nematoda; class Enoplea; order Enoplida; family Ironidae; genus Trissonchulus; species Trissonchulus sp. WLG1_4. Next base: position 6,619 of record JASANF010010853.1, read on the forward strand.
ATTCTGACAAAAATAGATCTGACTAATATCCACATTTCTCACAAAAGATGACTGTACCGATACAAAAAGGCAATTAAATAATCATCAAATTCAAGAGAAGAGGGGGCTGAGTCACACCCAACTCAGATTTGAAAACTTACGCTATATGAGTCAACATCATGAAATACGGTTGCGAAATGAAAAAAATATAAATGGCGGTAAGCTTAAGCCCAAGCCCAAGCCACGACACACAAGAGAGCTGAATCACGTTATTTCAAATTTTGTTTACCAGCGACACGTCAGCGCGCAATGATTGGCTCAGCTTGACTCAGCCAAAGCCTATGACTAAGTCGCTGACAAATTTTGTCAATATAAAAGCCCACAGCTCGGCAGCAGTCAGCAGTCAGCCTGTTTTGGATTGCGTCATCCACAGCCCGTATAAATATACCAGCAGTTTTAGAACATTCACAGACAGACGTGTTTTTGTCTGTTCTGCATAGTACCTTGTTATTTTCTACTATCTGTGTGCTGATTTACAAGTAAAGTTTGTCCTATTCTCGTTTGCCCGTATTAGCTGGCAACTTTTTAAGAGTTTGATAGAATTACTTTCAGTATTATGCTACGTTTTTTGTATCCATATACAATTTTTGTCGTATTTCAAATCTGACATAATACTGCTGCGATACATGTGAAAGACCTACTATATTTCATCAATATAATTTTAAAATCGTCATTTCAGTTTAAACGAAAGAATGATATTAAAAAATTATCTTGACAGAGTCATAAAAGCTAAGCGTCAACGCTACATAATCCAGGTCTGTCTCAGAATCTCTAATAATTCCCTTTAATTAAACTAATTAACAAATAATCCAAAGCAACCATCATTTTAAAACTTCTGAGTCAACCTAACCACACCTGAACTCAACTCAACTGTGAGCTCAGGCCGCTACTTAAATTCTGACTCAAGCTAATCAGAAAAAAATGCGTTTTGTTTTCAATTTTCAAACAAACAAGCAGCGGGGTCGTCAGAATAAATTGCTTATTTTTCCAAGTCTAGAAAGTGACGTAAGAATGCGTAGTTACCTCAACTCTATGTTGACAATAACATTGGACATGGATACGTCGCATTTGCATGGATTTGCTTTTAGAGTTATGCCAGAATAACCCGGTATCACTAATCTGTGTGTCTGTGAAAACATAATCCGAGTAACTTTTCTGCTGTATTTCAGATTTTGACCATTATGTCCAGAAAAGACTGCTGTTATATTATACTCTCTCAGGGTAGCTGATTGTACTATGAGACTGAGGTGCTGCGTGTTTAAGAATCGCAGCCCCTCCTCTAGTGCAACAGGTATACCGGTCAATTCAATTAAAGATGGATCATGCTGATTTAATGGATTAAACGAGTTAATTCTTAATCCGGTGGTAATTGATTGTACTACGGGGTTGAGGTGCTGCGTTCACATGCAAAGCTCGCTGCATCTCACGTAGTACTCCAAATACCGACCGATATACTCAATGAACAGAAGAATCGCGTATCCGACAAGGATTATTAACTGGATTTCAATTTCAATGTACAAAATGAGTAAGCACACACGTTTCGAAAAGTAAGTTTTGATAAACTACACATTTGCAGAGCTATATATACATGTATACGAAGAGGCACGGGGATGCACCGAGCCTAAGACCCCTCTCCCCCCAAATAGAGGGTACAGGCCACAGGGAAAGGGTCCCGAAAAACCTTACAAACGAAAGTAACGATGTACAAAGTTCTGTAAGTTTGAAAAATTTTCAAAATTCGGACACAGTGGGTCCCAAAATTTGGCCAGGAATGCCCCAAAGTTTGGCCCGCTCCCGTAACATTGTACGAGCCCTACAACTTCAGTGGCAGTAGACAATTATACAATTTTTTGTTCAGACTATATAACAGCTTCTTGAATCGTTCATAGTCTTTTTATTTAAGTCTGGCTGCAGTAAAGATCTACAACTGCATCATTTTCAGAGGATTTTCACATGGAAATGCTCTAACAGCCAATAGAAATTGGGTACCCATTCTTAAGGCTGGAAGTACCAAGCACAACTGACCACTCCAATCGCTGTGGCGATATTTAGAACCAGTTTAGAAGGACAGTTTCGAGAATATCAAACAGCTATAGACTGCACCCCATATAGCAGAACAATTCTCCCTTCTAAATTCGTGTAAACATTACATAAAGGTGTTTTTTGTTTTATGAAATCACATCATATCACGATATGGCAATGGCAAGTAAAAAACGTCCTGAAATTTTGAAGTATTCTACTCTACTTTTACACAACAAAGCGTTTGCAGTCTAACGACACGACTGCATAATATTCTACGCACAATTAATATCAGCCATTTTGAAGTTCTTTCATAGAGTTGAGGCATTAAAATAATTCGTTAGCCAGGAAAGCTGCCGGTTATAGAATTCTAAAAATACCCATTTTGCGTTTTAAAAATGTAAAGTAATGCCTTGGCTTGTCTCAAAAAGGAATTACAAGATACCTCAGTTAGCTAACAAATTAAAAAAAAACTAATTTTTATTATCTGCTACAAAGCCTAGCTAAAAATAAATCTTGGACAGCTTATGTATATTATTATCCTTAATTTCATTCAGATAATGAATTACTCTAGAATAAGCTAAAAATACACTTTACAAAATCATTGCTTACTGTATTTACAAACATATGATCATAAATGGAATTATTATTTGTACCTGCCAAATTACTTCCATTTGCCTCCCTCATTAATATTAGAAAGTACTTGCAAGTTCCTCCATAGTGACCTTTGTGTGACCTTTGGTAGTATTCATAGTCAATAGATGTAAACGGCTGGATGTCTGACTATCTGTCCGCCTTTTGTCTAAACTACAATACTGTAAGAATTACGATTCAAAGAATGAAGTAGGTTTAAATGTGACCACAAACGAGCTGGACATAGCCTACAACAATCTATTTTCTTCAACTTTTCCATTGAATTTTATTCTATTTAGCAAAATTCCATTTATGGTTTTAATACCTCTTCCGCAAAAAACGAGTGTTCTTGTTCTTGGTTCATGTGCAGTGATGTACCCAAAAGAGTTGGATGTATGCGAGAAAAAACGTTGTATAGTACCTGAGTTGTTCATCAATCAACCTAAGACGGCGAGTCCTGCTTTGAAGTTTTGAAATGTTGGTAATTAAATAATTCTTCAATAATTTTACTCTTCTACCTATAACTGTGATATTACATTAAATACTATAGTAGTCAGCTAGGTCATTACGTGTGTAATATGCATGTGTCGGTGTGTGTAGGTATGCATGTCACAAACCATCTGTATTTACATTACACTAAAGGTCACTAGGGAGGAATCTGCAAGTACTCTGAAATATTATGGAGGGAGGTAAATGGAAGTAATTTGGTAGGTACGCAAAATTACTATCCATATATAATACAGTATTACAGATTGTTCACGGAACAGGAAAATATATATCAGGTTCACAAAAGCAGTTTACAAGATGCTAAGTGAATGTGAGTATTAAAATATACTCATAATAGGTGTAGCTGGTGTGATTTTTTGTATTTGTGTACGTATGAATGAGAAATAGAAATAAAATAGATACGTACTTTCCAACGTCGTATTTCAAAGTTTTTATACAACTAAGCCTTGATTTGTTAACAAAAAGATTTATGGAGTTTAAACACCTGAAAATGTCCATGAACAAGAAACAACCGCTTTTATGAATGAATATGAAATTAGTACAAAATGACTACAACCACAAAACATTAATCCCCAGCATTCTCTTTACGGGGTGTCCAGTCTAAGCATGCAGGGTCAATTCTTAGTCGATTTGGGTGAGCTTTTTGTCGAGCAATGAATTTATTAATAGTGTCTGGTCGCTTATGAATCCAGTATTCTCCTTTCCAGTACTTCACAAGTCCCAGATATTGCAGTGTTGAGATGATATCATTGGCATGCACGCCCGTTGACTGGGCTATATCTAAAAAATGACAATCAAAATATTATGAACTGTACATCATGTGAAGAATAGGTAGGTGTCACTTAATAATTGTTCAAAGGAACTTTGACTTAACGTATTCAATTTTATTACTAATTACTAATTTAGCAACTGCGGTGTAAATTTTACAGTCGAGAACTCGTAAGTAAATACACATTTTCATGTGCCTATGACAACTGAGAATGAATAAAAAAAGCTCCCAAAACTATATATTTTCATTATGAACAAGTAACAACTTCTTCTAAAGATAGGCATACACTGTGAAATAATATAGCTCATGTGTCTACAACTCTTAATACTTCACAGTTCACAGTATAGTGTAAATTCCACAAAAATAATGGAAGAAAAATACTAAAAAATTAAATAATAAACACTATATTACGTAAAAACATAAGTTACACATATGTACTAGTCTATAGTCTAATATCTGACCTTTAATAGACACACAACTATTTTCAACTTTCACAATATCTTCTAGAATAACGTCTTTCCAATAATTCCGATATGCTAGTAGTCCGAGGTCAGAGAGGGGTCTTTCTGGGGTTCCAATGTTCATTTCCATTTTAGACAACAGATAGCTGAACTCAATCAACAGCTTCCCGTATCCGTGACGTTGGTACGGCGGAAGAGTCAGGATACAGGACAGATTACAGTTCATTAAACTTTTCTTTTCCTACAATAATGCAAAAAATATCAAACTATGATACGAATCGAACTGGAACAAAAAGCGTTGAGGATTTGTCACTGCGACCCAAAATTACAATTTATACGTTCAGATTTACATTTATTCAGTTAATAACAATGCACATAACAGACAAAGTAACGTGCTGAAAGCAGTTACTTAAATTAATACTTAAAATTAATTATTAATTAATGAAACTATAAATTAAATTATAAATTATAAATTATTATAAATTAATTAATTAATATTAAAAAGTTAAGTAAGGTATTAATTCAAGTATATACGTGACAAACTGCCAAATTGCAGCGCGCTAGCAACAACTTCCGTCATGTGAGGCATTCATTAATCGCTTATTTACTTCCTATGAAATTTCGAACCTCTGATTGGTCCGTTCCCACTAGCCATGAACACAAGAAATTCGAATCGTTTCATTTCGGTCATTTCGTCAAATCGTGCGTATTTTATTATTAAATTTTGTGCTAATCAGAGTTGATGACTGAATAAACTAAACAAATGATGAAGTTAATAAAACTAAACTAAAAACTATTATGTATTTGTACTTTTGATTACTGAACTAATTACTGTACTTTAATTTTCATACTATTTAACATCTCTGTCAGAATATATTGTATCTTTCCTGCACATTTTTGATAAAATTTATTTTACATCATTTGATCATTCCATCCTAAAACTTTACTGCACTGCATCATGCCATGTCAGTCTATTTTTTAAACCAGTCTTTGCGCCAGCAGAGTAACACACTCTTATCAAACATCACCATACTTCGAATTCAAAGCCAAAGTTCAATCTTGCGCGCGCGTGTCAAACTGCCATTTTTTGTTATCAAAAAACAGTCGTGTTTGAAACATACCACCCACACACACACATTTCAGTGTGCGTTATCAGTGCACACACAAAAGTTGACTCATTCTGTAAACAACAAATAAAATTTCTCGTCATTTGAAATAATTTAAAATACCAGTTATCTCCTACGCGTGTTATATCAGCCGCCTGCGATCTGGTGCTTAGTCATCAGTGTTTTTCTGTTATTCAATGCATAATAAATCTACGCCTGCTTTAATAGCTAATTTATAAACTTTTGTGACAAACTTCAGCTCTTCGCAATATTCAACTGACTTTAAATATCTGCTGTGTTACGTACATGCGCACAGGCCACCTTAAATACCCGAAAGTCAGTTTCTATGTTACAACCTGTACTATGACCACAGCAAACCAATTCACATCAAACTTCAGGTTTGGTGAGAATTAGGTATTAATTCGTACGAAACTAAGCACGACTAAATCAACAACAAGCCAAGTAGCCAGTCACAAGCTACCATTGCAGCAATTCAAACTTTGCACTTTGCCCGATGCGGGCCGGTAAAAATCTGAAGCGGGGAGTGAGGGGGGGGGGGCTGCGGTAGGAATGGAAGTCTCGTTTTTTTTCACGACCACGGAGACCAGGAAACCGAGACTACCAAGACCAAATTCCGAGACCGCGAAAACCGAGACTTTGGGTCATGTTTTGCTATTTTTTACCTACTGCTTCGATAACTTTTTACAAGTTTTTTGGAAAATTCCAAGGCCATGGTCGGACACCTTATGTAATATGTATATAGAACTAACACTTACATCACGACAATTTTGGTCACATTTCTGGTTTTTTCCTCCTTTTGGGTGGGACCATGGCTTATTGAAAATTGTGAAATTTCGACCTCTGTCCCAAAACAGACGCAATTTTGTCCTTGTTCTCGCCAGAAAATTGTCCCAAAACAGACGCAATTTTGTCCTTGTTCTCGCCAGATAATAGCAATTTTTGACAGTGTTTGGCTCGAATTTAGTTAAAAATCGATCCAATGTTCTGCTACAATACACACAAATTAGAAAGGGTTTTTGGCTCAAAAATTAGACGCTTTTTCATTGTTTGCCTCCGGCGTGACACTCCGTCAAGTGGGGCCCCCTCAATTCCCCGGGAGGCCGGGACTGAATTTTTGTTGGGAGTAGAGTCTTCCCTTTTCATCTACCGCATAAAACTGCAGTTGTGGCGAAGTGTCAATTGCAATTGCAAGTAACTATATCTTTTTGTAAGAAATCAGTTTCGTCTTCTTGCCAAAATGAATTTTGAGCCCAGGAGCACTTAATTTCACCAAAAAGTCAAAAATGATATTTTGGCTGGGTTACGTCCTTTTGCCAAAATGGGGATGAATTGGTGACGCATCACAAGTTTTCACCTCATTCCCTCTTCAAGATCACAATTCACGGTTACCGGAAGATCACAATGAGCCTGAGCCCTAAACACATAGCCCATCCGGCATCCCTGGAATCATTCTAATCTTGCATACCTTAGAAAAATATCCAACCATATGACAGCCTTCGCCATCAGCCTGCGTCATGACGTAGAAGAGAAACGGCTCGACGTCGAAGTAGACAGTTTTGTGGTCTAGGAAAAGTTTGGCCAGCAGGCAGAGATTCTGGCAATAGAGTTTGGTTCGCTTGGCGTCCACTTCCCACACGGACAGATTGTCCTTGCGATAGATCTCGTCGCCAGGTGGATGATACCACACACATTTTGCCTGCAAACCAGAACCAGACACAAATACCATTGCTCCTCTAAGCATTTTTGCAAAACAGCCAGTACATTATTTGCCTAATCAAAAACTGCAGGCTCCAGGTTTTGACCAATTTTTATTATTGCGGAGTTTTTTTGTTCATAGTAGTCTGTATGTAAGTTTGTTACTTGGTTAATTTACGGGTAGGCAGTAGTTTATACGTGAATCCTAAGAAATATATAGAAAGTTTTACAACTTTTCTGAAAAGGGCTGTATCCAAAATTTAGAAGTGTTTGTCGCATACTTGGATTATTCTGGAGTGCATCAAGATTAAAAGTACTTCAACTTGTGTAGTGCAGAGCCTAATAAACTTGAATCTAGTAACTGCGCCAGTCCACCTAATTTTATTCCTGAGACATTAACTAAAAAACAAGCTTTAAATCCTTATTTTGCTAAGCAATTCACAAAAAACCAGGGAACCAACTAGCTACCAGTACTGAACTAGGTGATACAGATCTAATTAAATTCTACCACTGACCATATGCGACTGCAGCACTGTAGCACTAGGCATATAGCAGAGGCAGAATTCACAAATGTACAGTTTTCTCAGCCGGTCCATTCCGTCCGGGAAGGGAGAGTAGTACCAGGCTTCCATCTCAAATCGGCCCATTTGAATCAAGCGGACGCGTGAATCTTTGGCACACCGAAATTTCACGGCATCACGTTCCTAAAGAGAAAAAATTGCTAAAAATCAAGTATTCCTATTGCTTTTTCGTCTAGAGTCACAGCATATTAGGTACTCTCGTTAAGTCGCTCTACCATTGACATTACAGAATGCAAAATTGTTGCTAGCTAGCTGAAAATAAAAAGTAGAGTCTAGCATAGCAGTCTTCACTTACAAGGCCAAATTAAGTTTTCGACAGAAAGCAAAAAACTACAGTCTATAGACCAAAAGATTGTCACACACTGAAGCTGTTGAGTAAGAGCAATTTAATTTCAAATGAACTACAAAATGGTACGAGTTATGAGCTATTTAGAAACGACTAAATACGCAGCTGACGGCGTTCTTTCAGGTGGTTCGATAAGCCGCTACCTACAACCTTGTCCTTTCAGCCGGCAACATTACAAAAAATCACAATACAAGATGATCTTGTATTATATAAACCATTAGTGCCGTCGCCGTGATTATTTCGTAATGTCAATGGCTGAACGGATAAACGCCAATAAGTCTAAATCAATCCTAAATCCAACCGCTAACCATATCTTCAGCCAGCAACGACTGAGCTTGTCGAAACATATCCAAATCCTTTTCCGAGCTCAATCCTTCAATCAGGGGTTCGCGATTTTTGCCATGCTGGTCCCGATGGGCTCGCTGCAGCTCCGACCTCAGGGCACGTCGGGATCTGAGAAGCTCATTCACGTGTTCCCGTTCTTCTTGAATGGCCACAGCACTGTCCATTTGCTCCGCAGTGGGGCCCTAGAATCAACGAGTTAGACTCAAACAAAAATAAAGTGTTGATTTCCCCAAAAGGGAATATGGCCAAACAACATGACACCATTCCCCAAGCTAGCACATATTCTGTAACAGTTCTATATCTACGGTAAAAGATAAGCTTTACAATTGAAATGAAGTCCAAACCGAATCACCAAATCAAGCTTCAATTATTTTTGCCTAATCAAGCTTTTAGCAGAACCGGTTTTGACAAAGTTAACCATGCAAGGAAACAAATAATTCAACTAACGTCCAGCCCATTGACGGTCGCTTGGCGCCCACCAAGACCTATGCAAATTATAATAAGTGCCGTCTTTTGGAAAGCCAAAATTTTTCTGTGAAATTTCGCATATTTCGCCCAAACACCGAATTCAAAAATATTTATCTTTCTGTGCATTAGTTTCCCAAAACTGCAAAAAAGCTGCAAACTCAAGCCCTCAACATCCGAAGGAAATCATTAATTCTACAGGTGACTCAGTAAGGCTGATGGAATTCAAGACATGAAAGTTATCCTCATTTCATGAAAAATTTAGTAATTTAGTCATTACTGGAACGAACAAAATAAGTTTACAAGGAAGCTGAGTAGCTGACAACAAAAAAGTTCAGTGCAGAACTGCAGAACTTACTATAATGCGCATTGATCTTTGTTCAAATGCTTGTTTCTTCGCTAACTGTCGCTGCTTATATAGTTCCTAATAAAATAAAAACAAAATATATAATTAAACACTTCTTATTAAACGGTTCCACGCTTCATCGGTAATATTCACACTTTGCAATACACAGTTCATAAAATAGAGCCATGCCATATTAAGGTAGTAAAAAAGCAGTGAAGCTTGGCAGTGCCGATTTGGAAGAGGCAAATAGCCAGCGTCGTATGAAAACAAAAGTCTAGCTGAAAACTATGCACAAATCTGTTTGGTGCAGTAATTAAGTAAACTTTGCGAACCCTTGCGTGTATCATAATAAAATCATGTACCAGCGTGTATCATAATAAAATCATGTACCAACAATCACTAAATTTCAATCCACATATTTGAATCGCCAGTAAAATACATTTGTGCAAAAAGTCAATTTTCACAAAAACGTGCCATTGTCGGTTGTCATCGAAAACTATTATACCTCACATTCACGGCTGCTCAAATTATGATACAGCGGGCATGCTTCGCGACTAGTGTGAGTTTCAAAGGCTCCGCTAAGATGCCCTAAAACAAAAAACGCGTAGCATACTGACATGTGAGCTGAAAACTGCCACAATTCTATCCATATGTATTAATCTTCTCTTAGAAATCACAAACAACGCAAAATTTCACATTTAAGCTTCCTAAAGCTACTTAGCCCCAGCCATCGATATCTGTTATAACCCTCAATGTTTTTGTTCAAGCTTACTTTTTTGTTGTTGTTAACTTTATGCCTTAATAAAAATTTGCACTTTGCTCGTTATATTATATACCTGCTGATGTTACGGTGTCTTTTTTGGCTACATAAACCATTACTACTTTGGTGAAAATCACAATTTCTAACATCTGATACACCTATGACGAGAAGCTAATATTCTTTTACGGTTCATAACTACTTAAATCTATTGAATCACTTGAATAATATTTTAATTCTTTCGGCCGACTGCGGTGAATGTTCGCTTTGCGAATCCAACTAGTAAAGATCAAGGTTTACTAACCCGAACCACTGCAGCCTGGAGTAGAACAACAGAGCTCTTCATCACTTTGGGCCTCAAGTTTTAAACCAGGTGAAAATGCTTTGCTATTTTTTGCATTCGCACTGATCTTTTGACCAGAGGCGGAAAGAGGACCAGCTTTAGTTCTTCTCTTTTTTGACGGAGTTGACTCGCCGCTGCAAATACCAAACCAGAATATTGTAAAATAAAATAAAAACAAAAAATAAGGCAACCAAGTTTATATATAAAAAATAAATTTAAATTCAACTATAGGCTACCTGATGAGTTTTAATTTTACAAGTTAATTAGACGTCCCAGTTAAACTACACCATTATTGAAAAACTGGAACGGTGACTACAAGTTTAGCTAAACTGCTCAACTATTGATCCCTAAAATCAATCTTTTTCTTTTTCAAAACATTTCAGAATCCGAACGAATCCATTTCCTGTCACTACTAAAACCCGAATACTGGCACACTATAAATTATTTAAATTATTTGAATCCCGTTACAAATTCAATGGAGGTTCGTTGTAAAATAAATTCTTTTGAATTTTGAAAAATAAATTTGAAAGCATAGTTTACCGGCTTGTACTGGCTGAATTGTTTTTGCAATCGTCTGTTTTTTGAATTTTGTAGCACTCAGAGCAAAGCCAGTCACCTGAAAATAGTAAGATAGATTAAAAGGATTCTTTCTGGAAAATTATATTATTTATTCAATTGCAACATTTAGTATTGTAATACTTTTTAAAAACAGTGTTCAGCTCTATAACACTAAATTGAGTGGTGGCTAATAATAATAATATAATACATAAAGTATTGGCGCAAGTTGTGTCATAATACGACAATTATGGACTATGGACTAGAATAACTATGAGGTCACAAAAACATAGCTCAAGACAGCCTAACGGCAGCGGCTTTGCTGTGACAACTTGACAACAATTGTGAAATAATCACACTAAAAAAGATATATACCAGCAGCATATCAAAACAATTAAGACGATAAAAAATTAAAAATATATAAAAAAAATACCATCAGGCTTTCTCTTTCAATGGTGGTAGAGGCAAAAGTGTGATAACCTCGGTTACACAAAATCACACAGCAAAACTTGAGATAGTGATTATTTCGATGACAAATGGAGCAGACTTTACAATCCCTGCTAGCACTGCCAATCATACTAACGGCAAATTTTCCAAACAAACGATTGGTAAAGCCGAGGCATTTTGAAGAACATAAACTAAAAAAATCAAAAAGACCATTCCAATTTTAAGCCTTAAACACCACAGAGACTAAGACTCGTTAACCGCATTACCTATAAATGAGACGGAAATAAAACACTTGGTCGGCAACCCGTTGGAATTATAATACTTCACTTGTACATCTGTAATATGCCGCAAAATTTACGATTCCGACCTAAAAATATTACTCAAAATCCGTCCATATCCTAATCAATAAACATATATGTATAGAACATATATATGAATATAAAGCTTAAACTTCTATATGTATCTCTGTCTCACAAAATTTCCGGCATTTCATGCATTGAACCATAGCATGGTGGGCGGCAGGCTTTCAACAGCTGCTGCAAAGCACATCACGAGCAATACTCTGGCACAGGTCCGCTTCTCAGCCGACGAGCTTCCATTCTCAGAAAATACAAAACCAAAAGTGGATTGATAAAAAACTAATCAATATGCGCATACTTTAACACACGAAGTTCCAAATTTCGCGCTCTTGTGAGTTGTGGCTACGGTGCAGATTCGGTTGTGGAGAAGAATTTTAAACAAGATTTTTCAACGTAAAAACATGTTTTTATAGAATTTTCGCATGCGCTGAGTTCATTTTTGGCAAGTTGCAAGCGAAAAAACGTAGATTTTTAGCTTTTTCTAAAAATTTTGTCGAAATACTTATTTTTTTGTCATTTTGGCTTATTTTCGCAAAATAAGACCAGCTCGCTCATTGATATGAGTCTGAAATTTTTATGAGCATATATTTAACACATAATAATATATTTTATTCAGCTTTATTATTGACATATCTTTCTCCAGTCTGGCCAAAAAATGTTAATTTTTTAATTATAAAAGTGGCAGAAATGAACTTACTTAAAAATGAAAGCTCTAAATTCAAAATTTTAATAAATTTTCTATTTTCGTAGCAGATGGCTATAGAACATTTTTCCCCACAACAATATCACATTTAAGGCACAAATACGGCGTTACAATAAATTCTAATGCTAATAAATCCTAAGTTCAAAGCTTCCCTCAATGCTTCAGAGCCAAGGCTTCACGCCGACGGGCAATTTCGGTTTTAAAGTTCAGCCTTACTCATTATTCCACAGTAGGCAAATGTCCTTTGATTTTAGCAGGAAACTAAGTACTAATTTTTTGTTCATCCACACCTAAGTTTAATTGTGAGCCTGAGCCTCAGCCTAACACTTGGCCAAAGTCTTGAGCTCTTGAATTACTAAGCGCTGAGCCTAAGCGCTGACCCTAAGCACTAAGCCTAAGCCTAAGCCTGAGGCCTAATTTGAAGAAAAAACCTGTCAGAAGCATCAACAATAACTTTACCATCACTAAGAAACCTCAACTCGTTTCAGAATTTAAAAATTTTCGCATATATAGCCCTGAATTCTCAGTATTGAACCTTACTGTGTTGTACCGCTTCTTAACATCCTGGTCCAGGTACCTACAGAAAAAGTTTAGTAACTTTTCAAAGCCTAAGCCCAGTTTATAAATTTTTTTCAGCATCCAGAAGCTTAAAAGTTGCTCTTTCAATGGTAGCAGCAGGTTTTTGTTTAATGGAGTATTTTTGCCTAAATCTAATTTTATGCAAAAAATTTAATGTAAAGTTTAATTTTTAGACAGTTTGATTTCCAG